>OZ012681.1:42760908-42887242 GCA_963942445.1 Argyra leucocephala | reverse complement strand
TTGTTGAACTGGCAATGATGATTGCACTTGAATTTTACATCATCACCACCACCACTACCACCTCTATTTTCACCAACGAATTTTGTACCGGCGTTATTTGTTGGTACTTGATTACCACCAAAAATGGAACCATAACCGAGACTCATTAGTGGAACTGGTCCACTTTGTTTGTTATTCATATTATTTTGCGAATCAAGTTTAGTACCACCGCCGATGCCACTAGCATTTGTATTCAAATTATTATTAGTCGCATTAGATTTTTGTCCCATATTTGAATTAAAGTTACAGCCTTCAAAAACATTTGGAGGCTCTGGAGTTCTTCCGCGATAAGGTAATTTAAGATTTTTTCTAAACTCAAATTTACATTTGTCAGCATCTTTTTTAAAACAATGCTCCAAATAACGCATCCAATAATCATTCCATTCCGGTTTAAAATTATAAGTATTTGGATTGACTCGTTCTAAAGAATATAATTAGAATTTTGATGGAATAAAATCAAAAATTAACAACGTACATACTTAAATACATTTTTAGAATCATAAATGGAATATATATTTTTTAAATTGAATAGATTAATTTTTTTAATAGAATAGATTGTTGTGCTAATAGGTTGTATTATTATAAAAGACTTTAAATTCTTACAAAAACCAAAGTATTATAAAATGTTAAAACGAAAAAAAAAGGTTTAATATTATGAACTGCTGTGGTAAACTTTCAATGTTTTTAGAAAAAAATCTGATAAATCTAATTTTCAACATTAATTTCTTTTTTCTTAGATTATTTAATTCTAAATAACAATCCAAAATTGACTTGCATAATTTAAAAAATCATAATGCAATAAAATACACCACACCGTGCAATTTACGAGATTTCAAAACCTGTAAGATATCATTATGATAACAACTTCTAAATTTAAATATTTTCGTTCATTTATTCTAGAAGTTTGGTACATATATCTTGTTCCCTTTTACTAATTAACTTTCAAAATTGATATTTTAATTTTAAACATTAATTTAAACTGCAGCAAACTTCTTACTTTTTAAAGAAGTTTACCACTACAATAGCTCTTATATTATGTTAATGTTATGAAATATTTTTTTAATATTTTCAACATTTGTTGTAGATATGACGTAATATATTTGCTAGATTTGCTAGATTAGTATTGCTTCATTTAGAATTAGAATTATGATATACATACATCCAGTTGTTGGCAAAGAGAATAACAGATATTTTTTAGAATGGACAAATAAAAAAAAATTTTTTTTTTTGCTAAATGCAACAGTTTTATCAAATTATTATAAGTAACAACTTCCGTTGAATAATTTGAAAAATAGACATTATTGAAATAAATACATACAGATTTGATTTTAAGAAAATATTATGGCCTTCGCTGTTACCTAAATTCAAAAATCCAACTCTTGCACTTTTAATGCAAGTTATAAATACATGTTGGAAAATAAAATTATAATTTAATTTTTTTTTTTAAATATAAATGAAAATCGAAGCAATAAATTTTACCTCGTTGTAACATTTCACTTTTATTTTTGTAAAAACGCCTCCATTCTTCTTGATATTTTGGGTGCCTCTCTGAAACAATCGAAAACTTCTCATATTCTGTATTCAAGCTTTGTATAGCACGTTGACATAAATTTCGATACTTTTCCCAGTTAGCTGGACTCTCATCTAATTTCAATTTTAGCTGTTTTGCTTTTTTTTCTTTAGGATCATCATTTTTAACATCTTTTACATCCTTTACAGCAGAATTTTTATTTTTACGTTTTCTTGATTTTCGTTCATCTGATTCTTTTTTCTCTGGCATTTTTTCTTCAACATCATCTGGCAATTTAGTCATATCTTTTTCAGTTTTGGGTTGCTTAGTTAAACTTTCTGGATTTGGTGGTACAAGTATTTGTCTCCTCTTTATTTTCTCATAAATATCTTTCAGTTCATTTTCGGAAAACATAATAGTTGTATCACAATAATGATAAATTCGACGAACTCTTTGCAGGAAACGATCTTTTGAACTTTGAAAAGCTTTTCCGTTAACAAGATAAAATGGACGGTGTCCCTTCCAATTTTCAAGCTTTTGATAAATTGTTCGTATGATAATTGCTTTTTGATCATCAGTAATGCCTTGGAATTTAGAAATTTTTTCCATAGTTCCTGGAAAGTGCTTTTCCTGAAATACAACTATATTTATATACGTTTTTTTTTTTTTTTTTTTTTTTTACTCACAACATAAAGATTGAAATGATTTTTTCCATTAAAATGTTGATATGCATTTAGTTCTGTGAGTTCAGCATCACAAAGAGCACAATAATACGCAATTTTCTTATCTTTAGCCATTTTAAAACCATAGCATAACCCCAATAAGGGAGATTTTTTGTTAAATTCCAATATTATGTCGGGTTTTAAAGTTTCAACATAACCTTCAGCTGGAGGATGATCCCAATTAAACTCTTTTATTTGAATTAAACGATCGGCATAATCAGTTGTAACTAGCAAATTTAATAATTAGATAAAGTTTTAGTATTTAGCGTTTTTATTTAATTTCATGTTACACTTACCCTCAGCAATTGTTTCACCTGGATAAATTTTTATTGGGTTTTTCATTCGGTCTGAATAAATTTGTTCATAAGGTTGTCTAAATTCTTCAGCGTTCGGTGGTTCTTTAAGAGCTTTTTTCAAGTTTTCCACATGTTTTTCACTTTTTAAATGATCTTCAAATTTTTCATCTAATATGCGACCTAAACGACATAGAAAACATTGTAATGGCCAAGTATCATCCGAATATTTTGGACCTCTAGCATATAAATATTCTTCACTTCCATCACTTAATTTGATTTTTTTTTCAAATTCGGTGTCAAAATTAAACGATGTTGTTTTATTGGTTGCAGCAGCCGCATTAGCTACCTAAAATAATATTTACTATATAGAATTTAACTCCAACATTGGTTTTATTAGATAAAATTGAATTATGTACTAAGATTGGGCTTAAAAGTTTATAATCTAAATCTGTTTGATTTAAAAAAAATAAATATATATTTTGTTTATGAATCTTAACATTTAATTATAAAAAAAATATAATAAATAATACACATTTTTACTCAATCTTGAAAATTATATTCTTTATTTTGAATTTCTAAACATTTAAAATTAATAATAAAATTATAAATCAAACTTTTTTATATTATTTTGATAATAAACGGTTGAATTTGGATCACTTGAATTATTTGTTTGTTCACTTTTCAGTGTGCTCATTATTTCATAATTGTTATTTAGTTGACTTGTATTAACCCCAGCACTATTAGTAACATTTCCACTTTGTTGTAATTTGGTGCCATCAGATTGCGATGTTGAATCTAAGAAAAGAGAATCTTGATAAACAAGATTACGATCAGGTTTAATTGTCTCTCGATGTTTATGTAAATACAACGTTAACGGCTCATTATAATTATCAAAACCTAATACATTAAAAGCATAAATTAAATCATCGCCATTAACTGTTTTTCTATTTTCACTATGACTTCGATCAATCGCCTCGGATGTTATGAAGGATATAAATTCTGAAACGCATTCTTGTATACATTCCCTAGCATCTTTTGCAATTTTCCCGTTTTCTGGTACAGCTGTTTTCATAATTTTGATAATATTGCAAATCGGTAAAAATCTATCTTGTTCACGTAACATAAAACCACCAGATGTTGTATCTGTGGTTGAATCTTCACCGGAAACATCTTCATCATCATCATCATCATCAAAGAGATCAGTTTCAAAATTTTCTGTTATATCCATGTTTTTTTAATTTTTACTTCTGCTCACTTAATGCAAAATTTCGAAAAATAAAAGAAAAAATTGCATTAAAATAAAATTTGCATCATATATTAATTTTGTAACTGATACTCTTTGAAAGACGATGAGATGATTATTTATTACGGATACATAATTATACACTTTTAAGTTAACTTTGGAAAAATTTATAAATAAAAATTTTTAACTTTAATATTCTTATTTCCAATATTTAAGTTATATTAGAAGGATAAAACTTACCTTATGCAAACAAACTAAGGGCGACACACGTAACAAATTACTTGAGTTATTTGAAAGCAATAAAAGCACATAAAAATCGTAAGTATAAATAGTTTTAACACAACGAATTGCCACCTTAATACTAATTTACTTGTTTTATTTGGAAATGGATACAAAAATACATTACGCATATCTACCATATCTTACTTAGCATAAACTTTTTTATTTAAAACGTAAGATTCCTGTAAAAATGATTGATGCAAAGAACGACCTCAATTGAATTATTCTTTTTTAGGAGTAACTTAAAATAAAAACTTTTAAAATTAAATCTTACGTTTATATAATTTTACGTTTGCGATTGAAATTAAATTTAATCTGAAAAATTTTATTTTCTAATTTTTTATGAAACATCCAAATACAAAAATTTGTTAATCATCTCACCGCCATCTTTGTATTATAGAAAATATTATGTTCAATTTTTTACCTTGTTATTCGTATTTTTATTTGCCATTTTTAATTTCTTCAAAAGTTTCTGATTATGTAGTTTGAAAAACTGATATAATTTTATTATTATTTATCAAAATTATATATTTTTTTATTATTTCTCTATTTAATTAAGATTTTAAACAAATACCACAAATTTTAATTTAATTGTTCAACCACAACCAAATGCAAGTCCAACAAATAATAGATATTATATAGAAGCAAAGTTAATCGATAATGCCGGCACTGAAATAATCGAAGATAAAATTGCAATCGATTTTTTCTTGCATACTTTATCTCTCTGGTGGTAAGTTTGCCAAACAGAACCGTATTCAAAATTCAAAGCCAAATGCACGCTTGTGTATAAATAATTAACCCGATTCATACAATGCATTGTTCAACTTCTTAACCTGTGTAACTTTCGTTCATACTACTAACTGGGTGACCAGCTTCCAGTTTCAATAACCACAAAAAATTTAAATATGTAAACAAACTTTTATTTTCACTTTTACCATGTAAAAGAAATAAAATATCCAATGTATAACTTATAAGTGTTGTAAGGTAATTATTTTTTTTTTTAGCCTTTTTTTCTATAATTTAATAGAGATAGAAAGTAAAAAAAATATTGGTGTGTGTGTGTTTAGAAGTGTACGTTTATGCCGAATGCCGGTCTTAAAAGTTATAAAAACCATCCTACTTTTATGGCTATGATTTCATATTGCAAAATAGTAACCGTTCCTGCAACTTAATCCGATTCCGCGATTCGTAATTCACCGCAGAAATCCATCTATGTAAATCATTAGTGTGCCATTCCGCTCCTCGTGTGAGATGGCCCAGTTTTCTAAGTTCCTCTTTAAGGAGCACCTTTCCTAACTATGTCTTCCATTTTTTAACTTCCAAAGCTTGTTGGTATTTTATCTCTCAGCATGGATTCTGTTCAGCTTATAATGAAATCTTCGATCCCCTTATTTATAATGCTATTTATTATGTTTTCCGTTTTATGTTATTGAAAGCACCCAGATGTCTATAAATAAGACATCCCTGGGTACATTCCTTTAACATAAAGGCATTTTCTATTGTTTTCACTACATTTTGAAGGGGAGAGTCTACTGATTTGCCCTTAATGTATGCATGTTGGCAACAATTTCTGTTTGCGCTAGCTTTCTATCTCAATTCTAATTCGTTGGCCCTGACTATAATAGACTTAAGCTGCCTTGCTGTCAAATTTAAGTTTGCTTAAGTTTTGTCAAAATTAAAGAATCTTATATTCAACTATAATAGACTAAACAAAACTTTAGCTAACTTAAGAAATTTTTTTTAAAAAGGATTTTATTTATTGATTCCAGCTATTTTCAAAGCAATAAATACAAAAAAAATTTATTGATTTTAGACTTTAGTCCTAAAGTTAATTTTATTATGCACATACAATTGAAATAAAAGTGATATTATGTAAATATTTTTAAAATTAATGTCAGTATGTAAATACATACATTTGTACATTTCATAACGTAAATGAATGTAAAATATTTTCAATAAAACCAAAAAAATACATTAGAAAAATATATTTTTTCATTATATATATTCATTATAATATATTTATTCATTCAACATTTAATAAACTAGATACTAATTTTTTTATTTTAACTTGTTTACTCTCTGTACTCTATATACAATTTTTTTTTTTCAAATAAATACTTATCAATGCTTAAGTTTGCTTAAGTTTTCTACGCTCCAGAGCGTACCATAAAGTTTTAACGAAAAGTTTCATAAAGTTACCGAAAGATTGGTTAAGTTCACAGTTATGATAGCGTTCAGTGACGAGTTTTCGCAAGTTTGTACAAACTCATCGTACGGGAACGAACATACGACATTACTGTACTGACTGTACTAAACGATACTAAACGGGGTAATCAGCTTTCAGTTTTAACAGCGACAAAAAATTGAAGTATTAAAAAAAGGAGAACAAATGGATTATCTAATGTAAATAAACTTTTATTTTTACTTTTATTTTTACTTAAAGAAATAAAATCTCCATGAGAATCAATAATTTACAAGTGGTGTACTTTTTTAATAAATACAAATCCAACTTTCAGTATTCAAGAAGAATTTGCATACTTATTTTATATTACTTAATAATATTATTACATTTAATAAAATAATCTTATACTTATATTGTATAATTTACTTTATTATTAACTGTGATGGTATCATAAATCCTTGACTTGAGTGTGTGAAGTATATAATATAAGTAGTGTGTATCTGTATAGGTACTACTGTATTTGTACATATAGGCATTTTTAAATAATAATTTTGTTTTTAAAAATAAAAATCAGCAAAATTTTTAGGAAGTTTTGCCTGAAGTTTCATTTTAAATTGTTACTGAGTATTTTTGTATATGATAGATAGATATGTGGGACTTTTAATAATTTTTGCTAAATAAACATTCTTTAATTAAATTTTCAAAAAAATAATTTAAAAAAAAAATTTTTTTATTTCAAACGAGTTAAATACATGTTGTGTTCAATAAACTGTCCTAGGACGTTCTAAAACGTTTTAGAGTAAAAAAGAACACGTTTTTGTGTTCAATAGTTTCCGTTACTTGTCCCTTTTTTCCGAAAGTGTTCTATTCTGGGTTCATTAGATTGTGCTGACTTTTTTTGAGAACAGTTTTGGACAACTTTTTTTGTTGTTGTTTTTTCTTTAAATTTTGACAGTTAAACAAAGAAATTTGAGAGTAAACAAAAGTTAGGACAAAAAAGTTCAAAAAAGAATAAAAAAGGTGTTCAGTAGATTTTTGTGTTCTAAGTGGCTCTAAAGTGTTTGACAGTTAACTGTCATTGTCCAAAACTGTTCTGTCCGATTCTGTGTCCGATTGCACCACCAATTGTCGTAATACCACAAATAAATAATTTTACATTACCATGAAAATGCGTAGAATAAAAAGTATCTGAGTAAAGGGAACTTCATTTTTATTTTCAAATATTTCCTTCCTATTTTGAAAAATCGTAAAATTTGGAATTATTTAATTTTCAGATTCTTCTATAAACATTTGTTTTGAACTACAAGCTATCGCGATCGCTGCCACGAAGATAATACATTAAATAAATATAAGAAACAAAATTCAGGCTAAATAAATTTTAAAATGATGAAAATCGAATATAATTAGTCAAAATAATATATCTCTTGTTCCTTTAAAATCCTTTAAACGTCAAATTTCTACTTTCAATTTAAAAAATTATTAGATATTACAATAAAACACATTTGAAATTAGTTTAAGTAGTTTTTTATTTTCTTGTAACATTCTGGCTCAAGAGGTAAATTTTAGTTTTGATATTATTTTTAATTATAAATGCCATTCAATTCAAATTAATTCATGGTAAGATTTTCATTATATTTTATCTCGTTATACACATCTTCACAAAACATTAACTAATTAAAATTGCAATTTAGTTATTTTAATGATTCTTATATACTATAAAACTCTTAAAATACATTAAATAAGACTAAAATAGTAGTACTACAGACACTAATGCACAATTTATTTTAGATATTTTTTTAAAATAACATCTCTCTTTTAAATGTGAAACTTTTGTAGAGCGATTCTATAAGATACATTTGTAATTTTTCTGAAAAAAAAAAATTAATTCCATCTAGAATTTGACTGACTACGATTGTAGCCACCACCACTTCCAGTTGAATATCCGCCTGTTGTATATCCACCGGTGGAGTATCCATATGAAGAAGCATTATTACTGAAACCACGATTGTCAGTACTACTGTTATTTGCGTAAGCCCCGGTATTACCACCAATAAAAAAATCATCATTATCGAAAGTGATAGAATCTAAATTAAAGGTAACAACATATTATTTGTAAATAATAAATTTTTCATATTTCATTCGTAAATTAAATACATATGCGAAAATTTTTGTGAAAAATGTTTAATCTAATTTTTTCTGACTTACTTCCTTGATCAGGTTTCCATTGATTTGTATTACTTTTTGCAATATTATTTTCTGTCGAATCAGGTAACTTTTTTCCAGATCTTTTACAAAAATCTTCAAACATTTCAATGAGAGTTGTACAATCTTGTATCGTACTTTTTGCTGCACTCATTAATTGTGTTGGTATTGTATTAGCAATATACTGTCCTTTCAATTTTTCACGTGCAGTTACAAAAAAAATATAAAAATCTCTTTCCATCATCAAATCGTTTGGATTTTGTCCATTCTAAAAATAGTTTTAAAGTAAATATTTATAATAGAAAAATTTTTAAAAATAGTAAATTCATCAAATCATAATTTTTTTAAAATATATGTAAATGACTTTAAATTATTAGTTTTCCTTTGAATTGTTATTTAAAAATTGAAAATACTTTAATAGCAACTAATACCACATATTTCAACTTTACTTTCAAATTAATTTATTTTTGTTAATATTTTAAATCCAAAACAATGTTAAAATTTTAAACAACAAATTTTCTATTTCTAAAATATGTGCAAATTGATATTGCAATGTAAGTTTTAAAAATTCTTATTATAATCTTCAATATTGTTATTATTATAATATAATTACATATTATAATTCACTTTTATAAAATACATTTTAATATCTAAAAAAAAAAATTAAAGCACAAAATAATTTACAAAAACACAAAGTTTTTAATTATTTCCTCCAAACCGCTTTATTGAGTTTGTATTTCTAATATTATTCCCTTTAACTAAATTTTACTCATTTCATTTATTTAATGAACTAAATTTATTGAAGTTTTTTTTTGAGAATTTATTCATTTTGGTTTTTTTTTTTACCTTTTCAACAATAACTGCTCGGCTAAGAAGCTGAACAGCTTGTGGACCCAAACTTCCCAATTGACTTTCAAGAGCGTTAAACAATCTCAAAACCGAAATAACACCCAGAGGTTCATTTTGTTGAGATGGTGGTGGTGCTGGTGGTGGTGGTAAATCAGATAATCCACCCCTACTATAATTTCCACCAAGTGCATTATAATTATTACCATATCCTCCACAACCGCCGCCTTGCTGATTATTCATCATTGACATTAATTCTCTTAAACCAGCAACAGCAGCTTGATTATTTCCATAATTATTACCATAACCACCTCCACCATAGCTTCCTTGTAATCCAAAATTATTGTAACCTCCACGTCTAGATGGTGGACTTGGAGTGCGTGCATTTAAACGCAAACCAAGTTGACGTTTTATACGTTGTTTACGTTTAGTCAATTCATTTTCATACAAAACGCGTAAACGTCGTTTCCAGTATGTGTTCCAAGGCATATTGAACTCTTTCTTATCTAAGGATATAATGGAATAATAAAAGAATGAATTTTAAATTTTGAAATAAAAAGTTTTTCTTTTTTAAAAATTTTAATATTGCTACTCCTTCAATTGCAATATAAAAAAAAAACCAAAAAAAAAATTTAGAATATAACAAATAAACTATTACTGTTTTAATGGAAAACCCCCCGATTAAAGAAAAAACTTATAATTTAAGAATTATTTCAATATCTTTCAAATCTTTTGTACAACATTGTTTCAAAAGTAAAACTTGGTTTAAAAATTCTTTCATTAACTTATTTTAGTTAAAAATTTGTTTTCTAAGATTTTTTTATCATTAAGTCGTAGTCACAGGAAAGCAATTTAATTACAACAAATTGTACTTTTGAAGCACCTAAAATGTTATTTTAATATTTTATTTGATTTACCCTTATCTGATCCACCTTCTTTTTTAAACGCGTTATATTTATTCAATTCACCCTCATACTTTGGATGTTTCCTGGGAAAACGATCGAAATTACGATACTCTCTATTTAAGTCCTCAATTTCACGTTCAAGTACTTGGAAATAGTTATCCCATACATCACCACTTCCGTAACCACCATAATTATCATATCCACCTCCTCGACTATTAAATATAAAACATAATAATTTCATCAATAAAATAATAAACTTATTCACTTATTTAAAAAAAAATTATTAAATAAAACCGTACCCCATCATGTCGTCGAATATTTGCTCACCGGCTCTTTCATCATTGTATGTCATACGATAACCCAGTTGTGGATTTTCTAACGAAATCAAATCTGGCTTTATGAATTGCATTCCATTTTTACACTTTCGAATTAAAACATCGATTTCTTGATCAGTGAGCATTATAGTATCTTCACCATAATGTTCATCAAAACGAGTTTTTAATAAATATCTTTTCTTATGTTTAAAAAAATCTTCATCGTCACAAATTGTTAACTTACGTAAACCTTTAATGTTTTCAATTTTACGATAGAATTTTCTGAATATATTTCGAACACAAAATCTGGTATCAATACCACGAATTTCTTTTAAGGCATTATTTATTCTTTCATACAATTTTGGAAAATGACGATTCTTTAAAAATTATGAATTATCTTTCAAAAACTATTTTTATAATTTGTTTACTTACTATATATTTAAATTGATGTTCACTACCAACAATGTGCTGAAATGCTTCTTCTTCAATTTTAGTATTGCAAAGTGTGCAATAATAAGTAACTCCACGAAATCCCATCATTTTGTAAATATAACATAAACCAAGTAAAGGCATTTTAGCATTATATTCATGTAAATGTTCCTTTTGAAGCATACGAAGCAATTTCTTATCTGTAGGTTCTTTCGCAGCGAATTCTTCTGCTTTCACAACACGATCTTGATTTTCATCATTAACTTAAAATAAAACAAATTATTTTAAGCAAACATATGTTGATTATTAATAAATACTTACTTTCTTCTACAACTTCTCCAGCAAAAATTTTAATAGCTTTATCCTTCTCGAATTCTTTTGGTACTGAAGTAAAAAATGGTTCGTTGTAATATTTTGGTATAGGAAGTCTGTTTATTAATTTATTTACGTGACTTTTTCCTTTCAAATGATGACGTATATGCTCCTCTGTAAATAAATTTCCAAGACGACATAAATGACAATTCAATGGCCATTTATCCTCAGTATACTTAGGACCCCGAGAGAATAAGAAATTTTCACTGCCATCTTTAAGTTTTATTTTCAATTTCAGAATATCAGCAATAGACATTTCTTCAATATTATTCTCACTCACTGATTTATTAAATTCTTTCGCTTTTTCAATTTCTTCAGCTGTCAGTTTAATTTCTTCTGTTTCTCCTTTTTCATCGTCTTCCTCAGCATCTTCATTATCAGCATTTTCAGTTTGATCTCCATCATACTCTGCATCATTTTGCTGAAGTTCATCATCGTTTTCATTCATGTTAGTATCTCCATCGTCATTACTATCGCCAACAAAATTTATTTTTGGTTTAATATCCTCATTTTCTAACTTTTGTTCAGATTCTACGATGGATTCAGTTATTTCTGCTTTTGTTCCTTTTTGTTCTTCTACTTTTACCGATATTTCCTTTAAAATTAAATTATAAATCGAATTGTCGAGAAAAAAGATGGCGCACTTTTAATATATTGTTACATACCACAATATCCAACTATGCTTACCTGTTTTGTTTCTTGAATTTTTTTCTGCCTCGCGCTAGTCCTAGCCCTAGTAGACATTTTTAAAAAAATTAACTTTTTGTACAAAAATATACAGAAATTTGAAACTAAATAATTTTTTTTCACAAGCGTCACTTTCCGGTAATAAGGACGATACAAGTTCGTTTTGAAAAAGATCGTTTGTTGACACCTGATGCAGAATTGACAGCAATTATACGGTTTCAAAATATTTATGTACAGGTAGTTTTTTTTGCTAAATATTTACATTTTTTGTTTTAAATTCAATGTTTTTAGTTTAAAGTAAATAATATAATCCTTGTAATTAAAATATATGTAATTACTTTTCCATATCGTTTATTCATACAATTTTAATTATAGTGATTTATGAAACTTAAATTAAAATTAAATTATTATTATTATTATTATTGAATTGACCATAATTTAAATTATGGCCAATTTTGTAAGCGCTAGCTGCAGAGGCTTTCGGCTTAAAATTAAATTATTTTTATTGGATAGAAGCAAGTTAGCAAAAAATATGAAATTGTCATGCATGACTTCTAATTCATGAAGTTCAAATGGAAAATAATTTTGAACATAATTTTTTTTATTTGTGTTCTATTTTATGTATTTTATTTCTATACAATGTAGTGTCGTACAATTAAACAAAGAGTTTCATTAGATATTGATTTCAATTTATTTGTTTTTAGTGATATATTTAATTTTTTAATTAAAAGTCGAATTTCCTATCATTGATAATTTATTTTTATTCTAATATCTATTGACTTTTAATTGATAAATTCAATTTATAATTTTCATTTACAATTGGTGAAAATCGAAGAATAATTTTTTTTTTATTTATTTTGAATAAATAAAAAGAATGAATTCCTATTGAATGATGGTAATTGACACAAGCAATTCAATAAACGCTCACTAATTTTGTAAACATGTCTATCATAAATAATCGTAGCTAGCTTCTGAATGAAATTGACGTCATGTCGTCATTGTCATATACTCATATATATTTTCCAATAGCGAATGAGTAATTTTAATTAAATATTAAAAATAAATCAAAATAAACTTATGGCTAGTGGAACAACTTTACAAAAAGCAATTGATTTGGTTACTAGAGCTACCGAGGAGGATAAAAACAAAAATTATGGTGAGGCACTTAGATTGTACGAACATGCAGTAGAATATTTCCTTCATGCTATTAAATATGAAGCACAAGGCGATAAGGCAAAAGATTCAATCCGAGCTAAATGTTTACAATATTTGGACAGAGCAGAAAAGCTTAAGGAATACTTAAAAAAGGGAAAGAAAAAACCTGTCGCTGAAGGAGAAAATTCAAAAGACGACAAAAGTAAAAAAAGTGACTCGGATTCTGATGATGATGATCCGGAAAAGAAAAAGCTACAGGCTAAGTTGGAAGGCGCAATTGTTATTGAAAAACCAAAAGTTAAATGGTCCGATGTAGCAGGTTTAGAAGCAGCAAAAGAAGCTTTAAAAGAGGCAGTAATCTTGCCAATAAAATTTCCTCATTTGTTCACTGGAAAAAGAATTCCATGGAAAGGTATTCTGTTATTTGGACCACCTGGTACAGGCAAATCATATTTAGCAAAAGCTGTTGCAACAGAAGCTAATAATTCTACATTCTTTTCTGTTTCAAGTTCTGACTTAATGTCTAAGTGGCTTGGTGAATCAGAAAAATTAGTTAAAAATTTATTTGAATTGGCTCGACAACATAAACCAAGCATTATATTTATTGATGAAGTTGATTCAATGTGCTCAGCGAGATCTGATAATGAAAATGATAGTGTTAGAAGAATCAAGACAGAATTTTTAGTTCAAATGCAAGGCGTTGGTCATGATAATGATGGTATTCTGGTTTTAGGCGCCACTAATATCCCATGGGTCTTAGATTCTGCTATTCGAAGACGTTTTGAAAAGCGTATTTATATACCGTTACCTGAGCAGCATGCTAGATTAGTTATGTTTAAAATTCATTTGGGAAATACAGCTCACACATTAAGTGAGAATGATTTAAAAGTATTAGCATCTAAAACAGATGGATATTCTGGTGCCGATATTTCAATTGTCGTACGTGATGCTCTTATGGAGCCTGTTCGTAAAGTTCAACTAGCTACACATTTTAAAAAAGTTAGTGGCTTATCACCTGTTGACCAATCCATTATGTGTGATGATTTATTAACACCATGTTCACCAGGAGATCCTGGAGCAATTGAAATGTCTTGGGTGGAAGTGCCTGGAGATAAATTGTATGAACCAAGAGTTGGAATGAGTGATATGTTGAAATCTATTTCTCGTACAAAACCAACTGTTAATGATGAAGATTTAACAAAATTACGGAAATTCACAGAAGATTTTGGTCAAGAAGGGTGAAGGAAATAAATAGGAATCATCTTAAATCATTATAATTATTTTGAATATCACTTATGTTTATTGTTAAAAACGTCTTACAAGATTTGAATAAAAATACCATAATTATAAATATGATTTTGAATATGTATACATAAAAAATTAAATATAAATAAAAATATATCACTAATAAGTAATATTTTAGAAACGTATCCACATAATTGGCTTCCTTGTATAAAATTTGTCCGAACAATGATTATATTAAAAATCATCCATAAAACAAACATTTCCAGAAAATTTTTTTTTCAAATTTTATTTCTAAAAATTCAGTTACAGTGCAGCGCTAAAGTTTCGCTAGGTGTAAAGTCAAAGTGTGATTAAAATATGAAAAAATGCAATTGGATTTGTATATCATCTCATCATTTTTTTGTAACTGGTGTTACACAAATGTTACAGGTACAGCAACATTAACGATTAAGCTAATGTTGATAATCCAATTGTTCATTTTGTTGAAGCAAAAAAAAAAAGAGTGGTTTTCATAAAAAGTATACGATTTGGAGAAGGTAAAAAAGTTTCTGTGAGATTAAAGCTTTCACGAGTTTCACCCGTCCCACAACAGCCACAAGCACTAGCTCAATTTTTTGCCATTTATATTGATCTCTCATTTCTCATTTCCCCTGTAAAAAAAATAAAAAAAACCTCAAAAACATGGCCTAAAAATTCACGAATACGATACGAAACTTAAACGTACGCGTACCCGTCCGTACCGTAAATTTCTCAACCAACAAAGTAATACATATTCCATTCCAAATTCCAAACAAGTGAGCAACAGCAAATCAATAATGAGTGAAATAAATTGTGATGTATTTTCAAAGCAAATTTTGTTGTTGTTTTGAAACGTCAAAAGTAATTTGGCTAGGCACCGGTTAAAACGATCAATTGAATTTTATTTCATTAGTCAATCTTTTTGCATTTATATGTATGTTCTTGTACGATTTTTGTTGAAAATTGGATGGAAATTAGTTATTTATCAATGAATTAGTATTTTGGTGGAATTTTATGTCTATTATAATTATAATATTTAGAAATATTATTTATATATTTATAAAATTTATCACAACAATCAAATTTCAAGATTTTTTCTCTATTGCTTTTAGGCTGAGAAAAAAAAAAATTGCTTAATGTACTTTAAAAAATTGCTTATTATAAAAAAAATGATTACCGAGTAAAATTTCAATTTTGAAAAATTAATAACAAACGTTCAGAATTCAGATTGAAATACATCCAAATCTGAGCGAAAATCGAAATATTACCGTTGATCGAAAACTCATAAAAATGGTATATGTCGATGTACAGGTTAAATTGTGAAAGAAACATATGATATTGACATTTTAATCAAATAAATATTTTTGAAATTAGGAATTCGATATATCACGATTTGTTTGTAATTTTCGTTTTTGGTTTAATAAAAGTTTCAATAGAGCGCATTCTCGTTATTGCAAATACAAAGGAAAAAAATTTCATTGATTTTTCTATGAAATTTCACCAAAGGATAGTAAAATAAATGAACACTTAATTATTTGTTTAAACAATAAAAGTGTTTTAATTAAATATTTCTACCTAATTTTAGTCAACATAATGTAAGTGTTACTTAGTTTTTATCTTATAAATGTAATAAATATGTTAATATTAAAATGAATATATTATCAGTGAATTCGTAAAATTTTAGAAGACAAATATTGGTCTAAGTATTTGAATATCTTATTATTTTATTACGTAAATTTAAGTAGTATTAATTTGCGGTATAAAAGTTAAATAAAGTTGTAAGCCATTCCAATTTTACATTAAATTATGCAAAAGAACGGTGTAAAGCTTTAACAGTATTTGTAATGTATGAGTCATCTATTTATTTGATTTTATTGATGTTTTCCACTATTTTTTCACTATGTTCATATTATGTACATATTTATATTTATTATAATTACAAAAACAACAAAAATTTTATATTTACTAAATTTATTTATAATTAACATTTACAGTATTATTTTATTATTTTTAATTAAATCCGTTAAAGCTATAAGCAATATTTGAATAAAGCCATCCTTGTTTTAAGAAAAATAACCGCATTAAAATAAAAGTTAATGGTGCTAAAATAATATAAGTTTTTCTAATGAATTTTGTAAAAACTTGCATCCTAATTTAAAATAAATTAATCGAACATTATCTAGGATTTAATGATAACCATTGTTATTTATTTTTAAAATTTATTGCACTAAATTATCCCCCTAAATTTATGCAAAATATCAAAATTTAAATATTTTGTTTCTTTTTTGAATACATATTATTAATTTAATAAATTTTTATTTTCACTTTAAAGATTTTTTCTTTTTTTTATATCTAAAACTATCCTAGTGCGGTATATAGTGTTCTTAAGACTACACATAATTTTGTACACATAATCAACAAGTACTTGCTAGCTGGCCAACAGACCATGCAAGTTCTGAGCCTAGCTAATCAACGTTCTCCATTTTTGTTGTCGGTCACGGGCGGTTTAATTTAGTTGAAGGTACATAATTGTTTCATGTCTGCCTATATTTCGTCTTTAACAAAAGTTTGGTCTGTCTCGACGTTTTGTACTTTCGAGTCGAGATTCTCTTGGCTGAAGCAATTTCATTTTCTCAAAAATTAACAGATGATAAAAAAAGTGTTAAGGTGTACGAACCTTTCGCTCTAAATTTATTCCGAACAAACTCCGTATAATTTTAATAATAATAATTGTTTTCAAGAGGGTAAACATAAGCGAAGTAAATTTTTTTGTATGAAAATAAATAAAAAAACCTTTAATAAAATTTTTATGTATTAGTAAAAAGTAATCCGAGATTACCAAAAAGTTTGGTATTTTTTTATGATAAAATTTTGCTACCGATTTAGCAGTAGTTTTTGTTTTGTATTAATTTTTTGGCAGGCAAAAATTTTTAACAGCATACTTAGCTTAACACACCTCTGATCGTGATCTACCCATTTGTTGAAATCAGATGTTTTTCGAATTTATATACAAATCTTCATCCAGATCTGTGTACAAATCATAGAAAATTATTAAAATTCCTTGTTTTTGACAACAATATTTTATGTACCTTAGTTGTGTTGTGGTTGTACACTGTACACTGTTACCTCTTGTTAAAAAAAACTCGAATGGACACTGCATTCTTTAATTTGAAATTTTAGAAATTTGTTTTTGAACTTTATTTGTACAAAATTGGAAATTGAATTGAAATTGAAGTCGGTTTTGCGTTATTTCAAAACCTTTAGGTACTGTGTGTAAATTCCTCGATAGTTATTTTGAGCTTTTTTTGCTTGAATGTCATGGCAATTTATAATGTAGTAGGCTGTGGGCGAGAATAAAGAAAATTTGGTGATTTTTTTTAGTAACACAACACGTCGAACTTTTATTTGAGAAAAGCTCTTATGTCGGTCGAATATTTTTATGTAAGAAAAAAATAATCCACTGCAAAGAATTTCTTAAATTTCTATTTGGGAAATTTATTTATTTCGCAAGGAAATATTGTTAAATTATCCGTTGAAAAAAATTATTTTTTTTATATATGTACATTTAGTCAAAACATTTTTAAAAAGTGTTAGCGCTGTGGCGAAACTGTGGTTGTTTTCATAAATGCAAACCTGCAGTCAAAAAAAACGTATAAATATATAAAAAAAAAACGTTTCAAATAAAAGACAGATTAAATGAACATAAACTTTGCAGAATTGTCAAGGAAATGTGGAATATAGGTAGAGTATGTTTTCATTATTGCAAAGTACGTCAACGCAAACTTGTTATAAGTTTGCAGCATTTATGAAATTATTCCTGATTTAATAAACTCAAAAACCTTCAGTAAAACCGTCACTAACGGCTAAAGGTGAATCTAACGAGGTTGCTGAAGCAGTTCAAGTTCCAACTCCAGTTTATAGATTAGCGATATCACATCTGAGCACAACTGCAACCGAGGAAAGTTTGGCAAGCTATATTAAAAATAAATTTAAGATTCAAAATGTCAGTGTTAAATTAATAATTCCAAGGAAACTTAAATATACTCCTAATTTTATTTCTTTTAAAATCAGTGTTTTGAAATCAGTTAAAATTTAAAATTTTGGAGTAAAAGAACTATTATCTATAACTTTAATGACAACTTTTATTCTAACAATAACCCCTCTTATATTAAAAATACTAAAAATAGATATACGAATAACAGTAATAATAATATCAAAAATAACTTTAAACATAAAAATAACAATAACACCAATTTAATGAGCGTTAAAGGTAATAGAGTTATAATAAAAATAAGAACAATAATAATAATATTCATAACAATATTCATAATAATAATAATAATAGTTCTAATAAAAATTCTAACTTGATAAAAGCGGATACCCTGAATCCTCAACATTATAAGATTAAATCGACTTCAGCAACTAGTTTAAATAATGTCAATCCTCTTCCCAATTTTTTTAAGCCTTTATCTCCTCCGATAGTACGTTTAACTCAAAAAGCAATGAAAACTAATGATAGTATATACTGTATACATACTCTCTCGCTTAAGATACCATAGAATATATCAAAATATTAGACTTTTTTTTTAGTGTACTTACATGATCAAGATAATGATACAGTTTATGGAGGAAAAACAAAAACTAATATTAAAATTTTAATTCAATAAGATGGTCTTCCGTCAAGTACACGGAATTATTTAATATTTTTATTCGATTTCATGAATCACTAGTAGCAAATAAGGATGACACACTCAAAGACTTAAAAGCATACAGAACTCATATCGAGAATATGAAAATGGAACTAAGTACAGGTTTTTTCGTCCCTGTGAATAGTTCTAAAGTGAACATAGTGCAATTAAGTAATTCGTCTAAAAATCGTTCTATTAATTACTCTTTCCATAGTTTGACATGTTATTATTAAAATATCAGGGACTCACGTGTTAAGACCTCTTCAGTTTTCATTAATTCCAAAATCTTGGATTATGATATTTTTGCTTTAACAGAAACATTGCTTGAAAATTCGATAAATTCCGTTAGAGATTGATTCTTCTTTAGTTTTCAAAAAAGATAGACACCAAGAATCAGTCAATTTGAATGATAATGCCTTTATTGTCCCTAAAGGTGGTGGTGTTCTTATTGCACTAAAAAAAACTCTTTCCAAGTTGAAGAATTCGTATTTCCCGAAGTCGTTTACCTTGAAATTGTTGTTATCAAGATAAATCTTGATAATAAAGCGCTTTTTGTTGTTTGTTGCTATTTCCTCCAGTTCTTATTTTGATATCTATTGTTTTAATAATCCTCTTACATCAAATTCCGAAATTTCTCATAAATATAATTTTATAAAAGTTAATTACCTTTTACTCAATAACTATTTTTTGTTTTTTTTTAATTTTAAAGCAATACTGTCTCAAGTAAATCTGAATTAACAATTTATATGAGATCTTATCAACTGGATTTAATTTATTTGTTCCTTTAATTCGTGACAGAAATACTAAATCAAGTCTTACTTGGATTAACCAGGAATTACAAAAACTGAAAAATAAAAGGAACAAGTCATGGATTTTATATATGAAAAATAGGAGTGATTCAAATTATCATAATTTTGTTAATCTTTTTAATTCATATAAAAGTCTTCTGAATTTTAACTATAGAAATCATTTATCTGGTATATCTACTCAGATAAAACATGATCCTAAAATATTTTGAAAAATTCCAAACGCAAATCAGATCAGTTTCCGGCGTCAATGTCTTATAATAATAATTCCTCAGATTTCTTCAAAACTTTTTTTTCAAGTTGTTTTGAAGATAACACTTGTGAGTCTGACGGTTATGTTTCTTTAACGGTTGAAAATTCTCATATTATTGAATTACCTGAAGTTGACTTTTGAATTATCTGAAGATTAAATAATGATTCTTTTCCCAGGCCAGATAATGTGCTTGAAGTCGTGTTAAAAAATTATTCTGAATCACTTTGCTCGGCCATTGTCAATTCTTTTCACTCGTTCTTTTGCATCTGGCATATTTTTTATGACCTTGACAGTAACTTAGGTAGAATCACCTTTTCGTGCTTAATTAAGTACGGTACTGCAATTTTACACTACAATATCTACAATAATTCGTGTATTTATTTTAACAAATTACTGGCTTATCTACTCAGTAAATGTGGAAAACTACTTACTACTATTGTCAGGAACTAAGCCTTCTTAAATAGAATAGTTTCATTTTATTTAATTTGTTACCAGATTATATATACTCTCAATTATTTTTTTGTCATTTATTATATCCCAATGATAAAGGGTACTAGACCAGCTCGAAAAACCAATGAAGAATTTTTTTTTTGTGCTTCATCGGGAATCGAACCTGGGACCTTTCGGTTAAAAGGCAGGCACTCTAGTCGTTTATCAGAAAAAGTCGTTTATCAGACCAGTGCACAAAAAAGAGTTCAGAAACATAATTACTAACAATATGCCTATTGCTAAATTATCTTGTATCCCAAAAGTTTTTGAAAAGATTATCTTGTATCCCAAAAGCTTATGATTCTATGTATGAAACCTGTTCAAACTTTTTATCATTTTGTCAGCATGGTTTCATGTAAAATAGGTTAACGTTTAGTAACTTAGTAGAATGTTGCTCTTCTTTTTTCAATCCAGTGGAAGCTGGTTATCAAACTAATGTAATATACCCTGACATGAATAAAGCGTTTGATATTCTACCACAAAACGTTATTACTCAGAAGTTTGCTAACCTTAATTTTCCATCAACATTCATAAATTGGATTTAATCGTACCTAGTTGACCGAACATATAATGTACTTTTTAGATCAGTTATTTCTGATCCATACAATGCCAATTCTGGAGTTCCGCAGGGCAGTCACCTAGGATCATTACTGTTAATTTTATCTATTAATGACGTAACAACAGTTTTGAGAATATGCTGATGATATCCAAATCTTCAACGCAATTAAGTCCCCTAATGAAGTTACTTTACTTCAAAAGATCTTAAATTGTTCTTAAATTGGCGTGACGTCAATCAATATATTTGAACAGTTAAAATATTTATTTGCTGAAACTCACCTTAAATCATTTCCACATTACAATTCAGATAGTATAGTCATTCTGAAGTTTTACATAATTATTATGACATTGTACATATTATATACATACTTATATACATTTTCAATGAACAATAGTTATACAATACTGTACAACTTTTGTAAAAAAAAACGAGTATGTATTAATTTTTTGTAACGATAACCACTTTTTCCAGCCACAAATTTCAATACAAATAAGTATTAATGTATGCTATATTATAGCAGAAGAAAAAGTTGTTCTCGAAAAGTATTTATCTTGGGGAGGAGTTTTTTTTTTTTTTTGCGAAAGATAGGAGGTAATCCCCGAAGGACATCAAGAGCTCCAGCCGCGTGTGCATCTTGATAGTGTAGGAATCGAACCCACTAAAGCCCACCTATCTTTTTCCGTTATAACCAATCTACGTAAGATCGACTAATGACTTTTTTTTTCGTAAATTTTCGGTCGCGTCTTTAGGAAATTATTATAGTAATAGTTTCCGTGGAGGATCGCTAACATCATAATAATTACCGTGTAGGAACTTTATCACTATGATATTTCCCGTGAAGGAGATAGTCACAGCAATAGCTCCGCGTGGGAAGATTTTTTAGATTTTTTCGCAAAGGAAAATTATTGAAATAAAAATTTCCGTAAAGGAAACTATTATCGTAGAATTTTCCATTTTAGGTCGTGACCAGCTCGTGGGGTTTCGTTCTCTTGAGTCGACGGATACTGCTGTCGATATGAAGAACTGCTGCCATTTCCGAGTTCACATGAGTTTGCAGTCTCTGCTCGTGTTTGAATGTTTCTTGATCTCTTCCGTGACTGTTTCAATGCGCAAGTCACGGTGGAGATCTTTGTTACGTATGTACCATGGTGCATTTACTATACCACGGAGCACTTTATTTTGAAATTTTTGCAACATTTCAATGTTGGTTTTCTTTGCACAGCCCCATAATTGGATACCGTACGTCCACACAGGTTTTAATATCTGCTTATATATTAATATTTTGTTCTGTACTGATAACTCAGAACCACGCCCAAGTAACCAGTAAAATTTTTTGAGTCTAATGTTTAGCTCTTCTTTTTTCTTTCTTATATGTTCCTTCCATCTTAGCTTAGCATCGAGTGTCATTCCCAGATACTTTGCTGTATTGGCATATGGTACTATTTTGTTATTGATTGAGATAGGAATGGTTGCAATCTTTTTGTATGTAAAATTTATATGAGTTGATTTGCTTTCATTAAGTTTAATGCGCCAACGTTGGGTCCATAATCTTATTTTATTCATTGCATTTTGAAGTTTTGCTGTGGAGTTTTCGACAGATACGTCAACTGCAAGAATCGCAGTGTAGTCTGCAAAGGTAGCCATAAAAATGTTGTCAATTTGTGGGATATCTCTTGTATATAGCAGGTAAAGTATTGGACCAAGACTCCAGCAGATATTTCTTTTACTTCTGAATATTCTTTGGCATAACGTACACGAAAGCATCTATTATTCATATATGATTTTAATATTTCATAGAATTGTCTTGGTAAATCACGATGTAGTTTAAATTCAAGGCCTTGGTGCCACACTTTGTCGAAAGCCTGAGCAACATCTAAGAAGATTGCTGAGCAGACTTTTTTTTCTTCGAACGCTTTTTCCACTATATTTGTGATCCGATGCACTTGATCAATTGTAGAATGTTTGTTTCTGAATCCAAATTGATGGTTCGGGATCAGATCTCTTTCTTCAATAATCGGGGCAAGTCTTTTGAGGAGCAGTTTCTCAAATATTTTTGATATAATAGGTAACAAAGATATTGGTCGATATGATGTTACCTCTGAAGGCGGTTTTCCTTGCTTCGGTATTACAATTACTTCTGCAATTTTCCATTGTCTCGGAACATATGTGAACTTAAAACATGCATTAAATATACGTTGTAGCTTTAACAAAGCTAGATCTGGTAGTTCCCGCATGATTTGGCCATTGATGAGATCGTAACCTGGTGCTTTTTTGACACTGCATATTTGTTTAATTTCTCTTAGAGTGACATGCGAAATTTCCGCTTCATCTATTTTAACTTCGAGAGTTATATTTTCATTTGCAAGATTTTGTGTTGGTGCTGTGAAGACCTCTGCCAAGTGGTCAGCAAAAATCTTAGCTTTTTCTTTTGGGTTACCGACCCAGCTACCAGCCTGTGTTTTCAAAGGTGGATCTTGCACCTGTGGTCTATTTATTCGTTTAGCTGCTTTCCAAAGCGAGTAGTCAGTATAAGCATCGGCTGATAAATTGTTTAAGAATTTATTAAATGAGTTATTTTTTATATTTCTGATTTGCTGTTTTAGTTGATTATTTAAGCAATTGAATATAATTTTATCACCTGGGTACCTCGTTGATTGCCATTTTCGTCGTGCCCTTCTCTTCTCCATAACCAGTGCTCTTATTTCTGGAGGATAGCTCACTCTCGAGTGATGTTTCGAGTCAAAACATGGCGTGCTCTCCTTTGCTGCTTGCTGCACGTCTACAATTAATTGCTCGACTTCTGCATCAATTTGGTTCCTTGATTCCACGGATCCTAGAGTAATGAATTGCTCAAGTTTTTCTCTAAACATATCCCAATCAGTTTTCTTGTTTGTAAGTCTTGGGAGGCAATTTTTGTGTTCAACTTTTTCACTTAGAACCATGATCACTGGAGTATGGTCAGACGATAGGTCATCATTGCTCACGGCATATGTGTGGTTTCTATTTATTCCCTTTGTTATAAAGAAATCAATCAAATCAGGTATTTTCGCTGGGTCAGTGGGCCAATAGGTTGGGGCACCGGAAGAAATAAATTCACACTTATGATTTCTTCCAGCTTGATATAGCTCTCTCCCTTTTGTTGTGGTTAATCTTGAACCCCAGTGGGTATGTTTCGCATTGAAATCTCCTCCGATGATAAAATTGTTTCCAAGTATTTTAAAGAGATTTATGAAGTCGACTCTAGTAGGTGAGTGTCTTGGTGGGCAATAGATAGCCGAGATTTTGAAGTCCTTATTTTTGACCTTAATGTTAATTGTTGTAACTTGCATCATTGCATTTTCTATTTTCTGCTCCTCATGGTGTTGAATGTTGCCTTTTATCAGTATTGCTGTTCCTCCTCTTGCTTTGTCATCTGGATGGGAAGTATGATAACAAACATAATTAGGAATTTTAATACTGAATTTCTTTGTGAAGTGTGTTTCAGAAATTAGACATATATCTATGTTTTGATCCTTCAGAAAAATTTCGAGTTCTAAAATGTGTTGGAAGAGTCCATTTGCGTTCCATGTAGCAACTCTAAGGGTGTGGCTTATTTTTTATGTGACTGCGGTGGTTTTCTGCTATGGATTTTTATCGTTGTAATCTCGTCAGATAATGTTTTAATAAATTCGTCTTGGTTTGTTAGTCTCTGTAGGATAAGACTTAATATATCCTTGACTGAGTAATCATCTTCCTTACGGGAGTTTTTCACAATTTGGGCATATGATTTAGCATTTACATTACGTACAGCATTTATTACTGTAGGTTTTCTATTCGTGTCAACAAATTTTTCATTTTTAAAAGTATTAATCTTTTGAATTTGGGGTAGTTTTGCTTGTTTGTTTCTTCTGGCTTGCTGTTCTTTTGCAATTGGGCATCCTCTGTAGTTTGCCGGATGATCACCACGACAATTAATACATTTGGCTTTTTCTCCCAACTTTAAAATGCAGCTTTTTGTGAAATGCTTACCGCCACACTTAACGCAAGCACAGTCTCTATTACAAAAACTTTGTGTATGCCCAAAAGCTTGGCATCTCTTGCACTGTGGGATTAACTTTTTGTTTTTTCTTAGTGGTTCAATTTTAACGACTATTTTCATTATTGTTTTAATAGAAAAATTTTTTTCTATATTTTCTCTATTATCGAATGTTAACATAAACAATGGTAATCCTCTTCTTTGAGTGATAAAGCTACCATCGTTCTTTTCGATTTTATCTTTAATAATTATGTTTTTGGCTTCTAGTATCTGGAAACCGTTATCTCTCAGGTCTTGAACTATTTCATTTTCATCGCATGAAGGATGTAATCCCCTGGCCATAACTTTTGTTGGTCTGGTAGATTTGTCCTCATAGGAGTGCCACTGAACTTTCTTCGATGTTAAATCGTTTGTTATATATCTGTATGTGTCACTATCAGTAACATTGATCTTCCAGACGTTATTATTGTAAGATGTGTACTTGCATTCATTTTTAGTGGTTTGCTTTATTAAATTATTTAGCTCACCAAAGGTACCTAACCCATGAACCATAAAAGGTGGTGGTTTATGTTCCTCTTTTTTAGCTTTTTTATCCGCAGTATTGTTTCCAAGTGCTGCTTGTTTTGTTTTTGGTGATTCTTTTTTCTGTTGGGCAGTTTCGGGGCTACCCTCTGCTTTCCTTTTTTTGGATGGTCTTTTTGTTTTTTTAAGAATCCAATCCGTTTCTCTCGTGAGTTCTTCTTCATCCGTGAAGTAATTGAAGATGTTGCAATTACTTGGCGCTGGTGAATTACCTCTATCTAATAAGGTAACCTTTTTTTCTAGTTCTTTAATGTGATCCTGTAGACTGATCACTATCTGTTCCATTTCTTTCCGTGCCTTTACTTCTTTTTTCCATTCGTTGTAGAAATTTACACCTACAGAGTCTAGTTGGATCTTGTTATCGCCAACGCTTTCGACTCTTGTTTGCTTTTCTACTGGCACGTTTTTCAAAGGAGTTCTTGTTGTTTTACTCTCTTTGTTTATTGATTTAGGGGGAGTTCTTGATGTTAACGAACTCCTGTTGAAATTTCCTTTTGTATGTAATAGTTGGTCCCCCCCAGAATCCGTGGGACCGACCTTCGAAAAGGGTGGATTTTCCAGTGCAACTGGTCTGCCACCTGGGGTAATAGAATATTTTGTTTTGTCCATTACATTTTTGATTACTGCATTAATTTTATTGTGGTAGGGCAGATAAAACTACACACAAACCCCCTACCAGGAGGGCCAGGTCATTTGACGACGGAGTTTCCGTCTCCGCCTAACTAACCGATTGTTCGCGCCCGTCGAAAACATACGTCCTCGTTTGCGCGGATTGATCCAGCCTAACCGGTTTACTTAGTTATTGCGCTAAGTTCACGCATTCACCCGCTCTCGTCCGCCTTACAAAGTAAGTTTCCAGGAGGCACCCGACAGATAACTATGTTACCTACCTTCGGGGAGGTGAGAGTCGGATTTGTTGACAGAGCTGTAGTTGTTAAACCAGAAGGCTTTTCCTAGGTTTTATCAGAGCTATACGTTAGGGGTACACTCTGCCTAGGGCCTATATCAACCTTAGCCTCCCTTGGGGAGGAGTAATTAAATAAATAAATTAAATATCATTAACATTATATACATATGTATTTTGTGGAATTAGAAAATAGAGTAGAGTTCTATTTGTAAAGTTTTATTTTTCTAATACTCGTTTTTTGTAATTTTTTTTTTGTTGAATATCGTAACCTAATTTTTTTGGCTCAGGCCTGCTTTATTCCTTTAAATCTGGGCTTTCCACCATCTAGAAAATGTAGTTTAGTTCAGATTCTTTATACGGAAATTTAAAAATTGGAAAATTTTTGGTCGGTAAGGTTTAAAAGTACCTCAACTTATATCCAGATGCCGAATATTTTCGTATCATTATAATGGGAAAAACTAAATTATTAAATTACTTATAAAAAATAAAAAAATATTATAAACTAGCTTTGTAAGCCGCGATAAATGCGTAAGCAAAATAAATTCTAGATTTTTCTTTCCTTCATTACAGTTTTTATTTCAAATTTAAAGTAAATACTTACTTAATATATATTTGCTTATTAATTTATCATACATACCTTTATTTTTTTATTAGAACGCTTTTATTTGCCATATAAACGAAATTTTTGTAGTAAGGTGCAAAATTTTCCATTCCCTAAGGGTCATTTACTCGATCAATTTAGCGACATCTTTTTTGCCATCACTAAAAATTTATCGTATAATTAAGGATCAAATTAATCGTGTTAACATTCAATAGCTGCGTAAGTTTAGCGTCAAAGTTTGAAAAAAACCATCGAGATCTTATTAATATGTGTCATTTTGTCTTTTGTCATGTGTTTGTATTTTGGCTAAATCTAAATGTCATTAGTATCATATTAGATTTATTTCTATCAATTTTATTTATTTTTTGTCTTATATCAATTTTTAAATCTTGTAATATTTATTAAAAAACAGGCATAAATAAAATATTGAACAAATAATATTTGACAATGAGCCACAATTTTAAACGAAAACAATAGGTACTGAAATATATTTTTTATGTTCATACTCACAATCGTCTGAAATATCTAATTTAATTTCTTGACGGTGGAATTTCCGCAAAATTTTATTTGTTTTTTTCTTTTTAATTTTTATTATTTTTAATATTTTTCGCGCTTCACTCTAGGTGTACTGAAATATGTTTGTTTATAAACAGACCAAAGCAATTTGTATATGTATTGGAGCGTTCTATCAAACATCCAGATAAAGGCAGGAAACTATACCGGGTGTTCCAGAGCATGCGTATCAAGTTTTTAAAAGGGGAAGGAGCCGTTATTTTAAAATTAAATAAAAATTTTATTAATAATAATAATAATGTCCCAACGACTAATTACCCCTCCCGTGCCGCGCACGTGGGGAGTCTCCATTCTCATTGTTATTATTATTTAGCATATGACTAGGAGTGTTTGGAAGAATAAATCTCTTCTTATTATAAGTATAGAAAGATTTTAATAAATTAAATTATTCAGTATGTAATACTGTGACGAGCATACACTCAATGAACTTTCATTAATTAAACTTTAATATTTATTATATTTTAATTTTATTCAAAAAAGAATACAAGCACGTGATAACCCTTAATGAAGAATGTGTTAGTAAGGAGAGAATTGGGTCAGGAAATGTTTAAAACAAACATGCAAAACAAAAAAAAAAAGGGGGAATTAGTAAACACGATTAAGGAAATTAGTAATTAGTAATAAATTGATAGAATACTAAAAACATTAACAAAAAAAAAATCCATAAACTGAAAAAACGGTTAAAAATCTAGTAACTTTGATTTTCCTTCCAACATGTCAAGGCAAATCAAAGAACAAAAATCAATAAGCAATATGCTCACAAGTCAAAGCTGAAGCAATTTAAAATCTTTAATCAATTAAAAAATCATATCATAAATTTAGACTATGTATCTTCCAACATGTCAAGATAGGCTAAATCAAAATTTTGTAATTTTAAATTATGCCGAAGAAGCATTAGTCAATTTATTTAGGTATAAACTAAAGAAATTTAAAAAAAACAAGGAGACGAAAGAAAAAAAAATAAATATTTATACAAAAATATAGACATTACGTTATTGTTTACGTTACGCAACATTCTTGTTATTGAAACTTTAAACGAAAGAGGGCAGAATGCCTAAGAGAACGAAAGTTGATATTGAAGTTTATGTGAATATCTAAAACCGAGTCAACTGCACCTGAGAGAATTTGGTGAACAAATATAATATCAGCCACTTCACGACGATTATTATTTTTTTTTTATTTATTTATTTATTTCTCTACTCAATGAGCTTATAAAAAGAGAGTTTAGTACAGAGATTGGTAATTCATAGTATTTTATATCATAATTCATAATTCAAGAGACTTTGCAGACCTAGAGGTTTAAGGCGGTCTCTGTACTGGCGGATTATCTAAATCGAGAGTGTTCTATCGAGTGGTGATATTTTCAACTTCCGCGAAGGACCGCAAATCGGTTTTTTAAGACCAAAAATCAAATTCGGATTCTATGACAAAAAATAAGAAACTTATGTTAAATGATTTTTTTTTTTTTTGTTTTCTCATTATTTTTCTTTAAAGGTAATAAAAATATAACAAAAATCCATCATATTTTCCTTTGGTAAACTAAAATTAATAATAATCATTTTTATAAATAAATTTGTTTTTCGTGTTATCATATTTTTTTCTCAAAAATATTTTTATCCTATAAATTGTTGAATCAAAAAAATTAGTATGTATAATAAAATACAATAAAATACCAAGTCTAACACTAATTAACAGGCTGAGGCACTCGGAGAGGAAAACTCAATAGTAGGCCTGTTTTTTTTATTTTTCGTCCAAAGGATGGATTAAAACTCCATCTTTTTTACATATTTTAGAGTTTTAAAAATTAAATATTTTAATTAGTAAATATAGTATGTGTTTAAAAAAAGGTATTTAATTAATTTTCATACTAAAATTCTACTAAAAAAAGCTTTTATAAAATATAAAATGTATTGCACTAACACATTGAAGCAATTTCGTGTCTCGGCCTGTTCATTAGTGTTGTCTTGGCTTTGGTTCACAAATCACTGTTTTTTTCTTAATTTCGTTTTTTTTTTTAATTTTTATAGAAATACACAAGTATTAAAAAATGTTAACATACAATATTTATATGATTGTATGTATGTACATTACGCTTTAAAAAAAATGCATCATACAATAGAAATAAGAAATTCAACAAGAAATAAATAATAAAATTATAAAATGCAAAACTTTCCTTCAAAATAATTCAGATTTTTCGAAATTATTAAAATTTGACATTTATTTTTACTTTTTAAAATACACAGTTTGAATGAACGAAAGAGTTGCTTTTTAAATCCTTAGTGGCCACAGTTTTTAAACAATAGTACGACAATCATAAAATGTAAAACAAATTTTCTATAAACCAAACATGGAATTTCTACATATAATCATTCTGGATATTGTGGACTTAACGAATTGGTTCTTTAACAGATCAAAGTGTAATTTTTAAAAAATATACTGCGAAAATTTCAAAATGAATTCTATTTATTTCCCATAATAAGTCTAACGGTGATGTTAAATGTATTGCTCTTCAATTTTCAAAAAAATTATCTTATTTAACACCTACAAACATACTTTACAAAAATTTGTAATATTTTATGGTCTTAGACCCGTTTCGATTTGATCTAAAAAGTTTATGCACAAAGTGTCTCCGTTAACTTTTTGGGGGATAGTGGAAAATTAAAGGATTACAAGTGATAATATACAAGGATACAAGGACGTCAAAACAAATAAAATATTCTGGGTGAAAGTTAGACCTATCTCTCATCATTAAAGAGTTGTGGAACCTTATACATTTTCAATCTTAAAATTGTATCTTTATTTATACCTTTTAATTTATAAAATTTAGTAATTTGATACTATACCAATACTTTGTAAGCTCTAGATTATAAGTATATAAAGGGTGAGTTAAAAGTAAGAGTTATAAATTTTTTGCTTGAAAAAGTAAATTAAGCAAAATAATTTTTTTGATAATTTAATAGATTTTTGAAATGATAAAATAAAAACAACAATATGTATTAAAATTCACATTTCTTTATCATGTACAACACAATAACATATTTTTGAATAAATAAATATAACATTTTCTTCCATTTAATTCTGCATTTATTCTTTCATTTCAATAGATTTATATTTAAAGTTCCACAAAACCTTTACAAATCTCATTTCCATTAAGACGGAACAACGTTCGCCGGGTATGCTTTGTATTTATATAAATCCGTGTATGAAATTTTGTAATTATACTCTACTAAAGAACGGTTAAGTTTAAATCTACGTTCTAAGTCATTGAATTTAAATTTCCGTAACAATACAGTTTTTGTGCTTAGAATTAAGGCCATTTTTGTTTAATAAACTAGATTTAATCTCTTTTGTATTCCCTGCCACCAAGTCTGCAATCCAATCACAAAAATATTCAAATACAAAAGAAGCTGATATAACAGTAAAAAAGAAGAACATAAAAAAAAGAAGAGAACTTCGATTCCTACATTTAATTCAGCTTAATCATAGATATGTACATTAGGAATGTGCACCTTCAATACTTTCCAGTAATCATTACTACTCGATACTTTTTAACCGATACTTCTAGATTCGTTAACTGAAAATTTTATTAAGGAAAAATGAAAAGCAATTTATTTGTATAGTGCATGCATTGTTTCAGTCTTTTTCGTTACTTCAGTTCATTTAATTTTTTGTTTGTATATTTTGGGTTTTTTTTTTGTATGAATAAAATAGTTTTTATATTAAATAATGAATAAAAATATTAAATTATGAAAAAAATAACATTATATAAAACATTATTCATAATATTAACCATTTGTATTTGTTTTGATATTCAGCAGCAGAGTATACATATTTTTATATCTTTATTTTTTAGTCTATTCTACATGTGGGGTAGTAGTCACATTAATATGTATACATACACTATACACATTTTTAGTTTTTCAATTCTGTTTTGTTCCCTATTCTCTTTTTTGAACAAGAAAAATTTTTTTTGTTGTTAGTACTCTTATCGATACTTCGAGTTGAAACAATACCAATACTCAATAGTAACAGTAGAGATTTCTATTCTTGATCAATATTCAATACTCGATATTTTTACAGAAAAGTAACCGATACTTTTATTCTTGGTCAATACTCGATACTAAGTATCGAGTAGATACTTTTCGCACATTACTAATGTACATACGTGTACATATACTAAATATGTACCATATTAGAAAAAGAATAGTAATTTGATGGTATGACCATAACGGATATGAATAAAAATATTTCACACGAAAAAGAATATGTACTTAAAAATATTTACATATAAATACATATATTATCTCAATTTGTCGTATCTGATGTTAATCTCGTGAAGGAGGATATAGACATCTACTTTACACTCCTATCTGAGATGGTTTAAGATAAAAGTGTCAAGTTTCTGATATTTTTTGTTCATTTTTTCATGTGAGGATGCTAACCATTTATTTATTTTGTAATTTATTTATTTATTTCAATCTACTGGGTAGTCCCTTACAGATTTGGCTTATTTATAAATGAGTTCTGACTTAGTGATACGTATCCAATTGTTGTTTCAGCAGTTTACTTACTTGCTGAGCGGTACAGACTTTGAAGGTCCTGGGTTGCTTGCCCTCTACTGACTTCGATCACGAGCGGAATTTCTCCAGTTGGTTATTTGTTTTTTCATATCTGCCGATACTTCATCTCTCCAACGAAGGTGTAGCTTCCCTCGACGACGCGTTTCCTGGGACTTGGATTCGAAGGGTTTCCTAGCCGGAGCATTGTCATCCATACGTTCTACATGGCCTAGCCAATGAAGACGTCTTATTATAATTTTTTTTTTCTAGATCCATGTCGTTGAACAGCTGGTATAGTTCGGCATTGCATCTTCTTCTCCAAACCCGTTCGTCAGACACAGGACCATGAATTCGACAAACAATTTTTCTCTCAAAGATATCAAGTGCATGCTCGCTTTCTTTTGATACTGTCCACTATTCAGAACCATATAGCAGCACCGGAGCGGGATGAGCGTTTGTATAATTGTGCCTTGGTATTTTGGGATAGGAGCTTTGAACCCAGTTTTTTGAACAAACTGAAGTAGTACCGATTTGCAAGGGTAGTTCTTCGCCTTACTTCATCATCGATGTTATTGGTGGAGTTTATGTCGGTTCCAAGGCAGATAAACTCCTAAACTACCCCAAAATTATATGAGCCGACAGTGATGTTGTGTCCTATATGATGTTGTGAGGACATTTTATTTGTCGATAGCATATTTTTTGTTTTATTTACATTTATTTCAATCTGTGTAAAGGCTTTGATGACTGCTCGCAGTTTACGTCTTTTAAAAACTTGTCAATTCAGAAAATTCTTCATTTAATCCTCAAATATTCATTAATGAATACCTCTATATAGTTTCTGCTAGAAAAAAAAAGATTTTCTTCCATATGTTAAATGTTGTTACAGATATTGTTATCGTAGAAACACTACTTTGTGTGCTAAAATTTTTATTAGGTATAAACATTTTTGTTTATTTTTTTCATAATGCATTCTGATTCTCAACTATAAAAGTAACAAATTATTTTAAAGATTATCTAAAGTCGTTATAATTATCTACTTAACTACCTATATTCTACATATTATATTATTTAATGTTGTATATTTAATATCTATTTCATTGCATTCAATTCTATTTAAGAACTTTATTAAATTGAATTGAATGCAATGAAATAGATATTTGAAAAATACGTCATCATCAGCATCACCGCATCACTTACCTACATATATATCCATATTATATAATACATCAATACATAGATATACAGAAATTTAAAAATAAATAATTAATTTTTGAAATTAATTTGAAATGTTAATAATTTAAACTGTAAATTTTGTGAGAAAAATTAAAAAAAAAAAAATGAAATTTTCAAAAATGCTTGCATCACATAAAAACCTAGACCATTCACAATTTATTTTTGCGTGGGATTTTTTATTGATATTACGAAAGTCTAACTACATACTTTTGGTATTTCCACGTAAAGCTTTTAGTATTAACTTACTGTAGGAATATTTGTTTATCCTTTCCATTAGAAGGGTGAGTTTCTTTTCGTTATGTGGAAATTTTATGAAAGGATACTAAAGCATAAACAAATACATACCATAACCATATATGTATGTATGTATGTATGTAACAAAACAAAAAAAAAATAAACCTTTCTTTGTATCATGGGGCATTTATACAATGTATTTGTAATAAATTTTTAATAGAAAAATTTAGTAAAAAAATAATTTTATATTAATTTTTAATTATTTTTAGACATTTTACGCGTACATTATAAAATTTATCATATTAAAATTTTTATATAATATGAAGTATTCAATAAGAATCAACAAGTTTTTATTATTATAGAAGTTCGTGAATTTCCTTAATTTACATATTATATTATATACATATATGTACTTACTTATATATATACTTGAAATATAAAATATAAATATTTATTTTTTCTACTGTATAATATTCCGATAATTATTTTAAAGTTTTATATAATGTGTAAGAATAATAAAGTTATTAAAATTTACATACATATAAAAATAATTTAATATAATTTTTTATAAATAGTTTGTTATAACTTTATACTTATTAATATACCGTATTACATTATTTAGATATTTTAAAAACAAAAGCTTCTGGTAAATTTTTTTTTTCTTTAAATATTGTATGAATCATAATATAGCAGGTGCTTAAACCGCTGCTCCCTGATTTCTAATTTAAATTAGGCATAAAAATCGATTGTCCTTTTTCCTTAAAAAAAATAAAGCTGCTTATATAAATAGAGCGCAGGTCTTATATTAATAAAAGTGCAAAATGTATATGAAGATTTGACAATTCTCGAATAATCAATATTTTTAAGTGCGCAATATAATATCCTTTTTAGCTTTAATAATAAATAAAAAAATAATCTAATTGAAATTTTTTGTCTATCTATTTGGCTACAAATTTTAAAATTTTAAAACATATATCTACATAATATATGTAGCTACCTACGCATACCTAAATTTTCAAATAATTTTGGAACACATTCTAAATATAAATTTATTAAACAATATGCATATATTTTGATTTTACAAATAAATATTTAATTTGATCAATGACAGCTATACTCCCTACACATCTTACTGGGGCTTATGATGGAAGACACAAATATACAAACATATACCCTATGGTGATAAACGTTCGGAATTTTTGTTATCTTTAGGAATTTGATTGAAATCGCATACGTTACGGATGACATATTAATTTTATTATGCATTTTTCATCATAAGCCCCAGTCAAAAGTATAGGGTGGAGCTGTAGTCTTTTTCAATGCAATAAAATTGTTAGTGACTTAGGTCAACTATTCATGTATCAATTATCTATTGTATGTGCCTTCACGTTTTTCGTTTTGAATCTTACAAGTATTTTCGTAAATTAAAAATTTTTCAGGATTAGGAGAAATTATTGTATATTTCCAAGTCCATTTTAAAAACGTAGTATATTAAAAAAATATTTTATAATTTAATATTTTTATCTTCCTATTTCATTATTGAAAAATCACAACATGTTTCCACCTATTTCATTGCATATTTTGTTAATAGCATTACGAGATGGTATCTTACATTCAGTTGTCTTATAATTTTTTAATACGTAGTTAACCCTCAGTGGGTTTACTTCGGATACGTTTGTCAATCTGAAATATACATTTATGCATTTATATATAAGTATATATATATGTATATAAATATATAAATTTATACTTGAAAACAAACAAAAATAAAAATTAATTATAAATTTAAAAAAAAAAAATTTTAATTTCTTGTATAATATTTAAAAACAATAAAATAAAATTTAAATTGTGATTTTTTTTTTTTTAAAAAATATAATAAAGTTTAGCCATTTTGAATGTGTATTCCTGGATGGTGTTTTTTTCTGTTTACGTTTTCAATAATATTTCTCATATTATTTATAATATTGACACAGCATAAAAAATAATTTTATAATAAATTGGCTAGTAAATATTTCAAATATTATAATTTTAAATTATAAATATTATTAATATACATAAATTCAAATCAAGTTGTATTGTCAAGTGTATAATATGTAAATGTTTTTATTTTTTCTCAAATTAATCTAAATTAGTGTTAAAGGTCAATCAAATAGTAATTAAATAGGATTTTTGTTTCACAAGGAAATTTTCAAATAAAAAATTCTATATAGCTACTTGTACAGTAGTATGTATGTTTTAATTTTGGAATATATATACAATATACTTAATAATATATATATATATATATATATATATATTATTAAGTATATTGTATATATATATATATATACACACATATATATATCACATATGTAATATATTTTGATTTTATTTTATAAAATATTAGAAGAACAAGGATATTTTGTCTGTAAACTCCAGACTCTTTCGTAAAATCAAAAAGAGCTTTTTTGATTATTTTTAGATTTTTTTTATTGCATTGCAATATTAATCCTTAAATCTAAAATAAATTATTAAAGTTAAAAATATGTATTAAAGTTTGTTGGATTTTTTTAGAATGTTGGATGTAGAATGTTTATTAAAACTAACTTCTTAAAAAATTAAATAAGAAAAATAGTTAAAATTATTAAGGGTTATTTAAAAAAGCATTTTATGACTCTAACTTGTTAAGAAAATTAAATTTCAAATTTCAATTTCTTAACAAAAATAAAAGGAAATAAATAGTAATAAATAATTAAAAAAATAATTCTCGGTTTTTTTTTTTTTTTTTACATATAGAAAACAATTTTTTTTTTTTTTGTATTTTAAATTAGAAAATTCTCATATTAAATCCTGCAGTTTGAAATTTATTTAATATCCAAAATTATTTGCCAATAAAAAGTTTAAAAAACGAATACTATTTTTCCTACAGTTAAACATTTTTATTATTATTTTAATTATTATTATTAATATTATTATTTATAATGTTATCTTCTAGTAACCATTTTTTGGATAAAAAAAATTTAAAAACCTTAAATAATAAAATTTATAATTTTAATTCGATATGTTAAAGCGCATGATCATATTCAAATAATTTCGTTAAGTTATTTTTCTTTGTTTTCATTTAAATGTTTTGTTTTTTTTTTTGTTCAAAAATTTATTTTTTTAAATATAAAAGCTTTATTCATTTTCTAAGGTAATACACATCACAGTATGAAAAGATAGTTATTATATTAGGAAAAAGAAAAAATCAGCCATATTGTGTGTTTTAAGAGTTATAAAAAATTTGAAAAAAAAAACAATTTCAAATTAAATTTTGTGTATTTAATAAAAACAAAATTGTTAATATTTTATTTTAATTTCAAATATAATATATATATATAATTAGTATTATTAAAAAAGTAATTCAGTTACAAAAAAATAAATTAAATTTAAATTTTGTTTTTATTTTGTTTTTTCTTTCATTTATCAGTTCTATGAAAATTGTTCTAAATCGTAAAAAAAAGTGACAATAAGTAAAAAAGTAAAAATAATTTTTTCATGTGAAAGTTTGAGAAAAAAAAATAAAAAACAATTTTAATTAAAACTAATATTGAAAATACATTGATAAAATCAATTGAATTAAAATTCTACAATTTTGGAAAAAAAATTAATTTTAATCTCAGTGTTTTAATATCGTCAACAAATTTTTTTTACATTTGATTTATTTTAAAGGTAATTTTTTTTATGTTTCTGAAAGAATTATAAAAAATATGTAAAAAGAAAGAGCTATAAAAAATTTAATATAATTTTTTTTTGAAATTAAATTGTTTTTAACTGTTTTGAAAAAAAATCTCAATACCTCACACCCTTTTTAGGATCTTATTATATGATGATGACTCATTCAAATTCGACTATAATTAAAGAAAAAAACAAAAATAAAAAGCCAAATTCAAAGTATAAAAGCTTGAAATATATTTGCTATACATATACTTTTACATAAATATTGTTATCAATATTTCTCTAAGTACGTCGTACGTACGTACGTATGTACGTATGTATGTTTATTTGATCAAATTTTTATTTGAATGCATCATATATCATATACTATATATTCATAAATATATATATATATATATATATATATATATATATATTATGATATATCGTAGATATCATATTATATTTTCTAATTGCTCTATATTATTTTTAATGAATATTATGTAAATAAATAATTAAAATAATATAAAATTCAAGTTGAATTACATTCATTCAACTTTTTCAAGTTTATTACTCTTCAAAAGTTTTAGTCCTGTTTCATTAATTTCTATTTTTAAAAATATTTTGCTTTTTTATATCGAAAAAGTAACGTTTTCATTTTGCATAATATCGAAAAGATAGTTATTATATTAGGAAAAAGCAAAAAAATCAGCCATATTGTATGTTTTAACAGTTATAATAAATTTGACAAAAAAAAAACAATTTCAAATTAAATTTTGTATATTTGATAAAAACGAAAATTGTTAGTATACATACTTATATACTTAATTAGTATTATTAAAAATAATACAGATATGTACATAGATTCCATATTATATTTAGGAATATTTCATTTTATGTATTATGTTATGAATTCTGATATACTTAGGTATAATGTAATAATATTTCATTAAATTATAAATTCAAATCTGCAAATTAATCTAACATAACCTTCTTTTATTATGAAAGGAAGTGTGTGTCTTCTTTATTTAATTTTATAAGAAATTAATATAGAATATTATAAAGTACATATTGCGTATTTTCTCGAAAACCAAATCTATGATTTTATACAATAATGTAGGTACATACTTCTTTTTTATTAAGTACATAATAAAATACATTTTCTAATTTAAAAAAAAAAATTATCTAATTTGAAAACTGTGTAAGCATTAAAAATTAAATGTTTTTTGTTTTTTTTTTTTTTTTTTTTGAAAGAAACATTAAATAAATTTAAAATAACTATGTAATTGGAAAATATATTTTTTTATTTGTATTTTAATTTGTTTAATAGTTCAAAATAAAAATATGGATATACCTACCTATAATTTAATATCGTCAAATTCAATATAATGTGAAAGTTTAAAATTCGAAAAGATGATTTTAGTTAGTTGGATTTTAATTTGCAAGAAATTTTTTGAACAAATTTTTTTCTTATTTTGTATTAAAAAAAAAAAAGAAATTTATATTTAGTCGTAGGGTAGGAAACTATGCTGTAAATAATTTTTTTGATAGAAATTCATGATTGCTGATTAGAGCTATACATTGAGTGAACAAATTATTAAACATGAATGATAGTGCGTTGGAAAGTTGCTCACACTGTAAAAAGCCAATTTGAATATTTAGTAAATAATAACAGATAATACAATAAAAATTATACAGAACCACACAAAATACGCACAAAATAAAAAAAAAAAATTTGATTCCAACAACATAACTGCGCACATGCAAAATATTAACATGTAAAACTGCGCAAACGGAAAATTGCTCACATAGGAAAATTGCACACATTATTGTAATTATTTGAAATGTTTCTGGTTTCGTTTTTGTTTATATCTACCAATAGTATTTAATTGTTACTATCTGAAAGAGAATGTTATTCGAAAAATTTAAATAAGTTTTATTTCTTTTTTTTATAACTATGATAAAAATACATTTCATAAATTATAATATTTAAGAATAATAGATATTTATTAATTTTATAAGGACTTTAAGATGTAACCTCGTTTTAAAATAATTAATATATATAATAATATTATAATTTAGTAGATAATTTATTTAAATTGAAAATTTAGCTTAGTCATATTTTGACATGTTCAAAATTTAAAAATTCAAATTTTAATTTTAATATACCTAATTACCTACATACTTTATTTCTTTACAAAATAATTGTAAAAAAAAAACAAAAAAAAGTTAGATATCTCTAAGAGCACAGAGTACTCAGAATCATAGAAAAAAAAAGACTGAGGCGGATTTTTGTAGATACCTTCTTATCAACAGATAATATTAGATAATGTTGCAAAATACAAAATATCTGATTGTAATTGGAGAGGAAGATTGGATATGGTAAAGAAACCACAAGGAAATGAGCCAATTAAGAAGACTGTGGAAAAGATTGTATAAGTCTTGGTCATTCACATCACAAAATGAGCAATTTAACTTACTAACCATCATTAGCAAGTCAATAAAAAATAAAAAGGAACATTCAAAAAAATTTTAAATTGTTTTGTAAAACGACGTACAAAAAAAAAAAGTTAGCACCCGGAATTTTATGAAAATTTAATTACTGTCAGTTGAAATAACTAAAATCTAGAGAAAAAAAATTGGAAAAATTATGAAAAGGACAAATCTTCGAATATTTAGAATTTTTAATTTTCGGTTATTTTCTTTCTACAATATTTTGATATGATTTCCTGATTTGGATACATTGAATTTCGTAGGTAAGCAGGTAGTAAAAATCATTGATTTATCAGTTACTGCTAATGGAAAGACAATTAAGAAGTACTCAGTTGTGTTTTTTTAATGATCCGATTCTAATGGGCCATTTGTTGTTTGTTTTTAGAGAATTATCGTTAAGATAGGATTCTATTTAATAAAATTATAATTTTATAGGAAGCTTACCATGATTTGATATCAAACTAATTGAATAAATGAATAAAAATAATAATAAGTTATAAATAAGGACTAAAACTAGAATGTATGTACTATAAATTATTGTTAAAAAAAAATACCTGTCGAATTGATTCTTGATTTCAATATTTTAAAATAAACTATTATATTATATAAATATATTGTACAGGAACATACATAATATATTATAATGTAGGTAGTAGATACTTAAAAAGTTATCAAAGTTTCAATTTTTCAAAGTCCTGATGCACTTTTCCAAAAAGAAAAAAAATATTAAAAATTGTAATAAATTAATATTTTCTTAATAAAAAAGCATTGTGAGCATGACATACAATAGAAAATTTATGTATCCGATATAATCATCATCCATACAAAACCAACTTAATAACGGGTGTGGATCCTTTCTTTAAGGTTTCTCGTTTTTAATAACTATTGTAAAAATAATAAAATCAAATTTATTTTTAAGAAGTCGCCAAAAAATTATTTGATTTATGACTCACTTATATACACAAATCCATACTATAGCTTTGTATGTATGTTGGTGTTTGCATGGCCAAAAAAAATGATTTGGCAACAAACAAATTTAGTATTCGAGACGTTCGTCGACATTGAATACATTTTTTTTATTTTTTATTTTTTCATTTATATTGTGTATTTTTTTTCTGCAGTTTTGAGTGATACCATAAAAATTCTACTTTAAATATGAAACTTTATCAATATATATTTACATTATATACATTTACATATACATATTTCAAAAATATATCAACCTACGTTAAATAAAATCAAACAAGAAGAGGAAAAAAGGATTCGTCAATAAAAATATTCGAACATTCGATTGTTTTACTTCGTGTACAAAAATTTACACATTTTTATATATTTTTATTTAGTTATGCGGTTATGCGTTTACATACACGATATTTTATATACATAGTTATATATAATTAAAATGAATGTAATATATACAATTATACAAATATAGAAACATTTAGATATAATATATATATTATACCTTTAATTTTTCTTTATTGATTTCTACTTCTTTGTCCTGGAAAAATAGAAAACATGTAAACCGAATCTGAAGAATAACGTTTGTGTAGGTTGCTAAATTAAACGTGGCTCATTTTTTTTTTATTTTATTCTTTTCTATAGATTTTAATAAAAAAATATTTAATTAAAATTTGTAAAACAGATATTTTATTTATTTCCACGTTAGGTATATATAAAGAGGAGTATTAAAGAGAATATTAATTAATTGATGTGAAGGTTTTTTATGTATCCACTCACTGTATCCTTTTATTTATTGCATTCCCTTGAATTTTTTAAGAATAACTAAAATTTGGTATAAGTTTATTTTGTTTTTTTTTTTTTTTTTTTTTTTTTAGAAGCAAGTGAGAGTTTTAATCTTATGGTTTCATTCACATTCAAGTTTCATTTATCAATTAATACTATATAGTTACTCCTAACTATGAACTAATTATCACTGAAAGTTAAAAGAACGCAGCTGCATTATTTTAAAATGGAATGAATGTTTTAAGAAATGTTACAGTTAGAGTGTTGATATATAGTCTAGGAATTAAAAAAAAAAAATAGCACCCGGATTTTTATGAAAATTTAATTACTGTCAGTTGTCATTTGAGTATTCCTAATGCCCGTTAAAATTACATACTTTTGTACTACCACTGTTCGAGTATAATAAATATAATGAAAATATTTTTTAGGTTTAGAAACCATATAAAATAAGTTAATCTTCTTCTTCTATGTACTTATAAAAGTGAAAGTTTGTTTGTTTGTTTAATCAACAAAGAAAACTAAGGCCGTATCCGATTCCGAACCTATCACATTTCGCATTTGATATTAGCACTTCGTACTAAATTTTTCCAAAATTCTTTTAGTGTGTTCGGAAACTTCGCACTAAATTTTGATCGCACTTGATTCTGAGAACGCACTGAGATCTGTAAAATTTTTAGTGGAATCTCAAATACCCGCAGGATACCTCATTAAAATAGTTTTAGACATAAAAATAAACAACAAAATGTAAAAATAGAAAAAAGTAAAAAGAATTAAAACAAAAGTGAAAAATAAATAAAATTAAATTAATATTCAAAGAAGAAAAAAACAAAATTCAATAAAAACGATTAATAAAATAATAAAAAAAAAAAATATGAAAATTTTATTTTATGATAATTTTGTACTTATCAATTTATCATGTTGCTTGGACTTTTCTACTGTTTGTAGTATTTTCGGGGGTAAGAAGTGCGAGCTGCTAGTACTATAGTGCGATATGTTCGGATTACTTAGTGTTAGTACTTAATAATGCTATCAAGGGACAGGTTCGAGTAGCTGTCATACAACTTAATTCCTAACACCCATTAGGAATATTTTGAACACTAAACGAGTAACAGATTTGCAAATTTTTACTTAGAAACTTTATAACCTCTTTTATCGTTTTTCAAAATTCGAGCTGATTGGGATAGCTGCTACAAAATTCCCCCCATCACTTATAAAGAATATTTCAAAAACTAAAGATGTTACCGACCTGATTATCGGTAATCATGTACTCTCTCAAAAATAAACAATTATGTCTCTTATCGTTTTTCGAAATTTTGACTGGCTCAGAAGAATTTATAGTGAAAGTAATTCTTATACATATTTGCCCGGAACTTACTTCAGCTTAGTGAAATAAGATATTTTGAAGGTTTAAATGGTAAAATTGAAACAGTAACGATACAATCCAAAGAAAATCAAGCTATTAGCTAGTTTACAAGGTTATTGACATTTATTTCTTACTAACCATTGTAACCAAAAGTATGATCTCCAGTTCTATGTTCTCCATACTTCTATGAAATTCTAGTGAGTGAAAACCTTACAATACCTGATTAATAATAAAAAACAAATATAAAGTAGGCTCTAGATGAAACATTGTTAAAATTAAAAAAATATTAAAACTTTAGGTACATATGTTTCAAAATTTTATTAAATATCTTAATAGATTTCGGTTATTACACCATCATCAGATTTGATTAAGACATTTAATAAAATTGTGAAGCGTACCTAGAGTTTTAATTTTTTATTTATGTTATTGAAGCACAAATTGAAACCTATTACTGATTTTGAATTGGACCCATATTATGTTTAAATTTCTGTTATGGAACTTTTAGAATATTTTCTCAGAAATCATTTTTTTTTAAATATGGTATAACTACTTACACAGTATCAATACAATACAATACAATACTACAATACGGTTTTCAGTATTAGCATTTTGGCTGGTTACTTATTTTAAGTGCTGACAGGGCATGCTGATAATGGTATTTTAACTAGATTTCAAGTAAATATTTTTTTTGTTTTCTTTGTCTTAATTTCAAGTAAATATTTTCAAGTAAATATGATACTTCAGTATCATATAAATTAGAATATTCTTAAGAAGTTTTGTTGATTTTTTTTTTGTTTGGAAACAGTAGTATAAGTTTAGGCTTTTTGCAGTTAAATAGCCCATCGTCATGATCCACATTCCAAAAGGAAAAATGGCTTAAAAGTTTGCCGTGGTAAATTTGTATCTACATAAATATATGTAAATAGATATTATGTATTATAATTGTTTACAACAAAAATTAATAACAATTCTTTTAATTCTGTTGAATGATCTTCCGTTCTACCAGTTCTACTGATTGATCTTCTGATCTTCTGAATTTTTTAATTTTCTTTTTATTTTACAATATTCTTCAGATTTTTGTTAAGTTTGTTCAGATATTATAAAGTACATTTAGCTTAAAGTACATAAGTTTAAATTTAATATTAAAAAATATAACTTGTTATATTTTTTAATATTAGGTAAGTAAATTTAAATCTGAATACAACTTTGATTATGTAAGATCAATGAAATATGGAATGTTTACGTATGTATGAATGAATCTTTTTAAATTAGATTTAAATAAAAATTCTTAGCTCTAAATAAATATTAATTAATTTATCAAGAATAATAAGAATAATAAAGTTATGTTAAAAATATGTTAATGTAAGAATATTAATAAATAAAATTTAAATTTAAGGAAAGATGATTACAAATTTACTTAAAATACATTTTCTATAATTTGCAGAAAGTTTTGATAAGGCCTAGGGCCTCTCGCCGTCATGTCGTCTGTTAAAGTGGCGGTCCGAGTGCGACCCTTCAATAACAGGGAAATATCCCGTGAATCAAAATGTATTATTGAAATGAGTGGCGGTACAACAACCGGTAAATTTGAATTTCTTCCATTTTTAAATTGTTGTTATTATTCATATAAATCGAATTCATATTGAAACTTTTTTTTAGCAATTACAAATCCTAAAGTACCACCAAATTCAAATGAAGCTGTAAAAAGATTTAATTTCGATTATTCATATTGGTCTCATGATGTAAGCATTAGTTTTTATGTCAATTTTTTTATAATGATTATTATTTAATTATAATGATTATATACTATATATATACATATATATTTTATAGCCTCGGGATGCAGAATTTTCAACTCAAGCAATGGTCTATCGTGATATTGGCGAGGAAATGCTTCAACATTCTTTTGATGGGTATAATGTTTGTATATTTGCTTATGGTCAAACTGGAGCTGGTAAATCTTATACAATGATGGGCAAACAAGAAGAATGCCAAGAAGGTATTATTCCGATGATATGTAAGGATTTATTTGGGCGCATACATGATACAGAAAGTGAAGAGCTCAAATATTCGGTAATCAAAGCATTTATAAATAATTTTAAGTGAATAAATATAAAAATATAAAAAAAATAATTAAGGTTGAAGTGTCATATATGGAAATTTATTGTGAAAGAGTGCGTGATTTATTAAATCCAAAAAATAAAGGAAATTTAAGAGTACGTGAACATCCATGTTTGGGACCGTATGTTGAAGATTTATCAAAATTAGCTGTAACATCCTATGAAGATATTCATGATTTGATTGATGAGGGAAACAAAGCTAGGTGAATAAAATAAAAAAATTATTAAAAAAAATTTTTTAAACATTTTTTTTATTAAAATTTGTTTTAGAACTGTTGCTGCAACAAATATGAATGAAACAAGCTCACGTTCCCATGCAGTATTTACAATATTTTTTACCCAGCGTCGACATGATAAAATGACAGATTTATGTGCTGAAAAAGTTTCTAAAATAAGTTTAGTAGATTTAGCTGGTTCTGAAAGAGCTGATTCAACGGGTGCTAAAGGTACACGATTAAAAGAAGGTGCTAATATCAACAAATCATTAACAACATTGGGAAAAGTTATATCTGCACTTGCGGAAATTGTAAGAACTTGTATTATATTCTTTGCACTATTTTATTTTTAACGTACTTATTATTATTTAATTTATTTTAAATTTATTTAGAACATTTTTGCTATATTACATTTCAGTTTAAATATATTTTAATTTTCAATTTCATTAATTTCTTTTTTTTTTTGTTACATTTATTATTTTAAGTTTCATATATTATTTAGTTTTATTAATTAATTCATTATTTTCTTTTATTTTCTTTAAAATATTTATTTACATTTTTAAGAATATTTTAATGCTAGAATAAAAGTTGAGCAAATTTAATTAAAAAATGCCTATATATCATTTTGCATTTCTTTAAAAAATATATCATACAAATAATAAAAAATATTTGGATTTCATCATAATTTATTTTGAATAACAAAAATCAAAACGAGTATAGTCTGTAAGTATTGCAATTACAATCATTTAATAATATATGAACATTTTTTGTTACATACTTTTATTATAATATCATTTCATTTCTTTCAATTTATTTAAAATATTCGTTGAAATTATTATTGTTAAAATAAAGTAGAGTTGTTCTTATTACTTTGCTGAAGAATTTATTTGAAAATGACATCACCTAGAAAGAAGTTGTGTTTTGAAACACGTAGTGTAAACTCATTAATAATTGTCAAACTCTGTAATTTATAAGAAAAAGAAAAAAACATATTACGTTACATTATTTTGTGTATTGAATAATTAAAACAATTTCGCCGCACTGGTGTAGCTGGCTGTTTACATTATACGAAATATATACCGAACGTTCAAAATAAATCCATTCAAAATAAAAAAAAATGTTACTTTTGTGTTGCTTTTTTATTTTCACATGTATCTTAGTTTCTTTAAGTCAAAAGTAAATTGGTACTTAATCTTTAAGACTAGTTTTAATATTGCAATAATGATAAAAGTTTTTAGTGTGTTGAAGTCCCACAGTCGGTTAAACTGCTTCTCAGAAGTTCTGTTCAGAAGCAGACCCTGAAGCCTTTTTTGATGATTTAATATCTAAAAAGACCAGCACACTTATATTGAGTTGAATCTTCAAATTATTTGAAATATTTTTAAACTGTTGGAGTGAATATATATGTTTTTAAAACTTAACCACCCCAATGACATTTTTATTGCAAATCTAGAAATCAATTCAATTTAGTTACATAAAAGCATATTATATATATAATATTATATCAACATTGTTATTTCAATTATTAATTTGCAAATTAATTCAGATAGTTGTCACATAAGATTGCAATAAATTTAATGAAAACAAAAATAATAAGAACAGCAACTTATAAACAATATATTTATGCTTCTAATTTTGTTTTGAATTAAGAACATCACTTTTTTTTTCTTTATATACAATTTATAAATTGAACACTTTATTTTCTAATATTTAAAACTAAAAATTATAGATTACATACTTGTAAAAAATATCTAACGACAAATTTCTAAAAAAATATCTAATGTAAAAATTTAATTTCAGGCATCAAAATCTAAAAAATCAAAGAAAACTGATTTTATTCCATATCGTGATTCAGTTTTAACATGGTTGTTAAGAGAAAATCTTGGTGGTAACTCAAAAACAGCTATGATTGCAGCAATTTCACCTGCTGATATTAATTATGATGAAACATTAAGCACTTTAAGGTTAGTTCAAATACAATTATGTATTATTAAATACTTAATAACGGAAATTAATGTAAATTAATTAAAATTTCAGATATGCCGATCGTGCTAAACAAATTGTCTGTAAAGCAATTGTCAATGAAGATGCAAATGCTAAACTCATTCGTGAACTTAAAGAAGAAATACAAAAGTTGCGGGAACTATTACGTGCCGAAGGCATTGAAATTCAAGAAGGTAATAATAAAATTAATTGTATAATAAAGACTTCTTAAAGTTATTTTATTTGAAATTTGTTTTGAAATTGGTAATACTTTTGCACGGAAAAGGATTCTGTTTTATTCTATTTTCTGGGTTTTACAAAACTGAACTTTTTTTTTGTTTTAGAACATTAATTTTTTAAATATTTTATTAAAAATGCTTGTTAAAATTAAAAATATTAAAAATAATAATTTGAAATTTCAAAATTATAAATACAAAATCGCAAATTATTAGATAAGTGAAATTTTATAATTTCTATATGTAGGACCCGATGGTAAAGTGGTTTGTGAGAAACGAGATCCAAATAGTAAGTAATTAAAAAAAGAGATTACTTCCATAATAAAATTCCAAAAAAAAAAATAAATGAAAAATTTATTTTTATACTACATGTTGGCAATATTGTTGCTTTATAAAACACTCTTTGTTTTTTGACTAATATTTGTATTTAAAAATATAATAAACAATTTATTATTTGAAATATGCTTTGTGAAATTCGGTTTTTTTTAAATAAAATATAAACGTGAGATTATAAATCACTTAACCACTATATTTGGAACGCTTTGATTATTTATTAATATTGTTGCTATTATTATTGTTATCAATAATATTAAATTTAATTATATTATTATTATTGTTATATATATAATAGCTAAAAATAAGTTATAAGATAATATAATTATGCTTACAAAAATAATTCTAATTTAATTCAGCAGAGATTTTAAATTTAGTGTCTTCAAAATTTTTAAAATGAGATTCTTCGTCTATGTATACCTTTGAATTTATTTGAAACAAACGTTTTTTGATAATAGTTTTCTAAATTAAATCGAATTGAATTCTTTCATCTCTGTTGATTAAGTAGAAATTTAAAATAAAAACTAAAAACTACATAAAATGTTGCTTGCATGAACTACATATTATTATGCTAATAAGTATGCTTATTCCATAGATAATTTATAAGTATACTGATGATGAATTGAATATACTGAACATTTTTTAGAAAATTTTATAAACTGATTTTATCGCAAAATTCATTTTTATAGAATAATACGATTTCTTGCAAAAAATTTTAATTGTTCAATATTAAACTATAAAAATTATGCATTTTTATCAAATCAAACATATTTTCAATATATAAGCTAATTAAAATGATGTTTTAAGTTTTATTTCTTTTATGTTTTTAATTTTTGCTGCATTGATTATTATATACTATGTATTTATTATTTAAACAGAGAAAAAATATTAAAACATTTTTTTCCACAATTGATTTTATATTTTTTTATTATTTTTAATATATAACTTTTAAATTGCTTCTAGCAATTAAATTTAATATTCGAACATATTGTCAATTAGAATAGTTTTTTATACATACTTTACTATGACAATTAAGATAAAAATGATTGAGTATGTAATATTAAATAAATAATGTACTACTGAATAACATTTTTCAAAATGTTCAAATTTATGGAAAACAAAAATACATGAATATAGAACAAATTTTGAATAACTTAAATAATCCGTGAAAACTTACAGTACAATAACTGTAGATCTTGGATTTATCATTCATTCATTTTTTTATTAACAAACTAATAGTTATAATGAGATGTTATATAATTTTTTAACGTTTTTTTCGATAATAAAATTACAGTATCGTAGAAAAGGTAAATTCTACTTTTATGTGACTGACAATATAGGATAAAAAAACTGTTTTAAGATTTATTTCTATTATTAAAATGAAAAATTGATAACGAAAATATTATTCCTTCAAAAAAAATGTATGTAATTAACAACTTTCAGTTTAATATATATTTTTAAGTGCTTTTTAGTATGGTATATTTATATGTACACAACACCTTGCAAGAGGTTATAATTACATACTTGCTTCACCTTATATTACACCTTGTATAAATATAATTTAAATTTTGTTAGTTTTGAGCCAATATTATAATAATTATTTAAATACATAAATTTAATCATAATATTTGTGATAAATAAATAATATAACAACAGTGTTTGTTTTTGAATGTATCTTATATCATAATTTTTGATTCTAATTTTACAAAAATTAATGTCAATTTAATTAAATAATAATTACTAAATAATAAAAAAAAAATAATAAACTATATTCTAAAATGTTTAATAAATTAAAATAACATCAATGTTCAATCAAATAGAAAATTTTTTTAAAAGAAATTTATTTAAAATATTATTTTAGAAGATGAAGAAAACAATACTATTAATAAAACAAATGGACAAAAAATTACATCACCAACAAAAGCACGTAATCGTAACGGATCAACTACCGAAATGGCAGTTGATCAATTACAAGCAAGTGAGAAATTAATAGCAGGTATTAATTTTAAATTAATCCATATTTTAAATATTTATTTTTATAAATAATATTATAGTAAAAAAAATTACTAAACAAACCATTTTTTTAAATTTAGAATTAAATGAAACATGGGAAGAAAAACTGAAGCGTACCGAAGAAATACGTTTACAACGTGAAGCAGTATTTGCAGAAATGGGTGTTGCCGTTAAAGAAGATGGTATAACAGTTGGTGTATTTTCACCTAAGAAAACCCCACATTTGGTTAACCTAAATGAAGATCCAAATTTATCGGAATGCTTACTGTATTACATTAAAGATGGTAATAACTAAAATTATGTTTTTCTATTAATTTAATATCATTTTTAAATTTTGAACTTTAAATAAACTATTTATGATATTTTGTAAGGACTGACGCGTTTGGGAACTCATGAAGCAAATGTCCCACAAGATATTCAATTATCTGGTTCACATATATTAAAAGAACATTGTACATTTGAAAATCGAAATAACGTTGTTACATTAATACCACATAAAGATGCTCTTGTTTATTTAAATGGTAGACAACTAATTGAGCCGGAAATTTTAATGACTGGTTCACGTGTTATTTTGGGAAAGAATCATGTATTCCGTTTTCAACATCCAGAGCAAGCACGTGAAATACGTGAAAAAATGACAAATGAAGATGCAAAAGATGCTGAAAAATCTGAAACAGCTGATTGGAATTTTGCTAAATGTGAATTGTTAGAAAAGCAAGGTATTGATTTAAAAGCTGAGATGCAAAAACGTTTAGATGCGCTAGAAGAACAATTTAAAAGAGAAAAACTACAAGCTGATCAAGAGTTTGAAGAACAACGAAAGGTAACATTTTTCGTAAATTTACTTATATAAAGTTATTGTTAGTTTTAATTTATTAAATAATTTCTTACTATATATTTTAATTTGTTATATAGTCTTATGAAGCTCGCATTGATGCTCTCCAAAAGCAAGTGGAAGAACAGTCTATGACAATGTCAATGTACAGTAGTTACAGTCCTGAAGATTTTCACCAAGAAGAAGACATTTTCGGTGAGTTCAAAGTATTTCTATTTAGTAAATATTTCATATCTAAATTATGAACTATAATCTAAATATATTTAAAATATTTGTACATATAATTTTACATTAAGTAAGTGATAATTTTATTCTGCGAATGACAAAAGTAATGGGTACTTACTTTCTCTTAGTAGTAGTGGGGACACTTATAGTAGTTTATATAAAAGATCTAATCGACGACCCTGCCAGGAGTCGAACCTGGAATCTTCTGATCCGTAGTCAGACGCGTTATCCATTGCGCCACAGGGCCATGTACATATTGGAATAAAATTTGTATTTGCATCTGTATTTGTACTAAGCATACAAAATAATAAATATAAATTTGTATTTGTATTTGTATCAAACCATTCAATGCAAAGATTAACCGGATGAAATAAAATTTAATTGTATTTTATTTTTCACCTTTTTTTAAATTTCTCTTAAAAAAATAATAGTTAAAGAATATGTATTACAATGTTTTCGAAGAAGTTCCATATCGCTTATTTGAAAACAATTATAATTTTACTTGTATACACAGTTATTTTTAAAAATATAAATTTTGGTAGTAATATTAGACAAAATTAATAATGCATAGATTTGTCAAAAATAAATTCAAATTAGAAAAAAATATAATTATGCTTTTATGCTTTTTTTTAATTAAAACTAAATTCAAAATACATCATTTAAAAAGTAGTAGCAAAACTAAAAAGTATTTTCCAACACCTATCAAAATTTAAAAAAATTTAAAATAAAAGTGTGTACAAATAATAATACCAAATAATTGAAGATTTGAAAGTAGTGGAAATAGGTACAGGAATAGGTTGTTTTGTTATGTTGCTAAAGTATAAAGCAATAGTTCATTTAATAATTATATTTCGGTAAAACTGATTTTTTGTCATTCAACACTGAAATTTCTTCTATATTTGTTGAGAAATAAAGTTAAGCAGGAACATTCTTATAAGCTTAAAACTTACCTACTTAAAATATTGAATTTTTATTTTATATAATTTAAATTAAATAGTAAATTTTATTACATTTTTTTAATGCTTAAAAGTAAAAAATGTAAAAAAAAAATACAACGACCCTGCCAGGAGTCGAACCTGGAATCTTCTGATCCGTAGTCAGACGCGTTATCCATTGCGCCACAGGGCCCACATATAGACTAATTGCGAATTTGATGTTTTGTTACTGTTACAAATATTATGTTTTCATATTACATTGGATTACATTTCTAGATGTATTTATAAACAATTTTTATTTTCAAAAATTTATAAATTTTTTTTTGTAGATATTATTTTCCATTTGTTAATGTATATACATATTAATAATTGGCTTCGGTTTCGTTGAAAAACTAAATTGAAAATAATGTATGACATGGGTATTCCTGGTTGGTTGTATTGGCTAAATCGAAATAATAATTAAAAAACATAATTCAGATTTTTTTTTTTTGTTAAATATTGTATGTAAACTCTTCCTTTATATTGAATATCTTTAAATTGAACAAAAAAATCGTATATCTATTACGTGCGTTGTCCAAAACTTATTTGTTATTATCATAGCTTTTCAAAATAATAATCTGAAATTTGTTGAAAATTTAAAATTAAAATTATATTAAATTATAATAATTATTATATTATATTATCATTAAAATCAGACATGAATAAAAATAAAGATAAAAATTAAATATAATAATAACATAGTATGTATTGTATATGCAAGTATGTCATAGATATTAATAGAACTGCGATACATAAATTGAATTTTTTATGGAAAAAAAAAAATTTCAAATTACAAAACTTGAAAAGAAAAAACGACCCTGCCAGGAGTCGAACCTGGAATCTTCTGATCCGTAGTCAGACGCGTTATCCATTGCGCCACAGGGCCGACATATTTTTTGTGACAAATTATTAATATCTATATAAAGTAAATAAAATATAACAAATACAATAATGTAATATAGCACAGGCCATAAGTTATTTATCTATGTATAATAACAGAGAATTTTACAAAAATATGGTTATTTTTTTTTGCTGAAAAATCAGTTAATCCTCTATTTGAATCATGTTGGACAGCCCGGGAAACTGGTCTTGCTGCTTGGGCATTTAGAAAATGGAGATATCATCAGTTTACATCATTAAGAGATGATTTATGGGGTAATGCAATATTTTTAAAAGAAGCTAATGCTATTTCAGTTGAATTAAAGAAAAAGGTAAATAATTATTTTATTTTATTTTTATTAAAATTTTAAATGTAAAAATAATTTGAAATTTAAAAAAAATGTTATTAGTCAACTTTGATTTAACGATTTTTGTACATACATTATGTATGTACATACATATCATAATGTATATTCTATAACAAATAATATATTATATAGATTATTTTATTTCATTTTAAGGTTCAATTCCAATTTACTCTTTTAACTGACACATTATATTCACCCCTACCACCAGAATTAGCTCCAATAGCGATTCCTAATGAAGATGTATTTGGTGTAGCGCCCATTACTAAAACAATTGTTGCTGTTGAAGTAACTGATACTAAAAATGGTGCTACACATTACTGGACTTTAGAAAAATTACGGTAAAACTTTTATTTATTTTTTATTCAATAAATATACACATACTTATTTTAATTATATTTTATCTATAAATGGATACATTTTACATAACATTTAGATACAAAGAAATTTAATTCAATCTCATTAAAATAACACTAGTTTGATTTAAGTTAATAAAAAATTTGGTTATTATAAATTCTTGTTAAAAATTTCTAATCTTGACTTAAACATATTTATATTTATTTTTTTAAATTGAATGTCATTGAAAATAAATAATATAACATTGATTTTTTAATATGGTACATCACTTTTTAAAAAATTTCACCACAAATTTTGTTTTCAAAATTTTTAATTGTGAAATTACACAGAAATAAAAAAAATTAAATCCTCAAAGGCATAGATAAATTTAAAACAAATATAAATTAAAAATTTTGTTTTTGGTATAATGTATAATGTACATGTGAATATGGTGATAGATTTTTTTTTTTTTTTAAATTTAAATTTTTATTTTATTAATACATAATTTTAAGTTTTTAAATTTTAATTTTAAAGCAAAACTCATACTATTTCGACAATAGTTTCTTAATTTTCTATTTCAAATTGAAATTAAGTAATCAGCATCTGCAGGACTCTTTAAATGTTTTTTTTATAGCTTTTTCATAATTATATAACATATTAGCTCAGCTTTAATTTTTAAAAGATATTTATTTAAATGCATTTTTAAGACACTTGATTACTCGTACAATGTTTTAAATATAAGAATTTTAATTTAACTATATACATACGTATATTTTAAATTTCAACGTTAAATTTTGGATTTAATTGCAAAATATTTAATCTCAATGTTGTCTTAGTCTTATTTATACCAAAGATGATATTAAATATACATAAATAACATTCCCTTATACGTTTCCTGTAGATGTTTAATTATTATTAATAAATAAAAGTATGTATATGTATATAACATCACTAAAGTATCTTCATCATATTCATATAATTGTTATTCAATATTATAAATTTTTAATAGTTAATACAAAAAAAAAATAATAAATAAAATAGTAAAAAAAAAAATTTAAAATATACAACAATTTCAAAATATAGTTATCGACTTGAATTAATGCGATCAATATACAATGTTGAAAGTCCACCATCAACAACATCAAATATGGAATTAACAAATATATCAACTGCATGTTGTTGTACTTCTTCTTCTTGTTCGTCGTCTGGTGGTATTTTGATGATAAATTCGACTTTGGATGAAAAAAATTCTATTGAAACATCATCACAATCGCCATCTAAAATTAAAAATAAAAAAACAAATTTCAATAACACACCAAACTCTGATGGAATTTTTACACATAAAGTTGGTCTAAAACAACCAGAATTATTGCAATGTATTGCAGCGTGTGCTAATGCATCTAGACTTACCTTGTCCAATCTTTTACCTTCTAGGTTTGCATTTTGTTCAAAAATCAAAACAAAAATATTTTTAAATCTTAAAAGCTTTACTTGACGTAAAAATTTTTTTATTCCTTTTAATTTTTATTTTCGGTTTTAATAATTGGTGTTTTTTTTTTATTAGTAAATAAATATCCTGGTATAAATTGTAAATACATTTTTAATACAAATTAATATTTTCAAAATTTTGAAATAAAAAAATTTTAATGCAATGTTTTCTAAAAATATAAAAAAAAAAAATTTTCATCGCTAATTTTTGTAATTTTTTTTTTTTTATTTATTTTATGTACATATATGTTTGCGCTTACAAAATAGACAATGAATCCCTCATGCCTTTGAGGAAACACTTTTAATACCACAGTTTTAATACCACTAATTACTACGAATACACACTATGGAACATATTTAGTTAAGCTAATTACATTATGATATATATTCATTTGTATACATTATAGATATATATATATATATTTTAACTACATATTTAATGATACAAATTTTATATATTTGTCCTCGAATATGTTCATTCGACGATTTAAATAAAATTCATAGTATTTACAAAAAAAAAAATATTTATGGTATTTTTGAGTCGAATACAGATTCTTTCGAATTAAGTTCAAGTATTTTTATTTAAATTCAGATTTATTTATATTATATTTAATAATTCTCCATGAAAAAAAAAATTTAAAATATTATTAAATATTACACATTAATTTGATTATTATTTTCAAACTGTACTTCTGCTCACTTGCTTGATTGGAAATTCTTCCCTTCTCCCGCCACTGCTTGATTCGTGCTGTTTAGAGATTTAAAATTTTTTTATGTCTGCAATATTTTGCTCTCCAGCGAAGTGGTCTCTAACATTCATGTACTTCTAGATCTGCATTCAAAAAGTCACGAATGATTGTAATTAATAAAGGTAATCAAATATCCAACTGATTACTCGTTACACAATAATTAAAGTTAATAACAAAAGAACAATATACATATATGTATTTTCTAGCTAATTAAAACTACCCCTGAACATCATATTGTTTCGAGATAAATGTGAAAAAAATCGAATTTAATTAAAAAATATTTGAATTTCGAAAAAATCTGAAATTGAATATTGTATTTATACAATAATGTACTACTGTAATATTCAGTTTAAAATTACAACAAATTTTCATTTATAATCATAAATTTTAATTGAAAAGATAAATAGATTTAAAATAAAAATAAGATCATTTTAAAATTTATAAGTCTAAACTTTCCTAAGTTTAAATAAATTTCAAAAACTCTTAATTTGTTCAAAATTGCTTATTTGCTTTTTCGCTTTTCTTATTTTTATTTTATTACATTTTATACATTTTTTAATTACAAACTTGTAATTGCTTTTGATGTAAATATTTTATTCAAATTTAATAAAAAAAAAATAATACAATATTTTTTTTATGTACGCAAACCTTTTTAGACAACGTCTTGAATTGATGCGTGAAATGTATCATAATGAGGCCGAATTAAGTCCAACATCACCAGATTATAATGTTGAAAGTTTAACTGGAGGTGATCCTTTTTATGATCGATTTCCTTGGTTTAGAATGGTTGGAAGATCTTTTATATACCTTAGTAATTTATTATATCCAGTTCCATTGGTACACAAAGTTGCTATTGTCAATGAACGTGGTGATGTTCGTGGATATTTACGAATCGCTGTTCAACCCGTTATGGTCTGTAATATTTTTTTATTAAATTTATATTATATACTTTTATTGGAGATAATATTTTAATATTATTTCAGGATGAAGAAAGTCTTGACATTAATAATGGTGTTAAACAATCAGCTAGGTTGTTATTTGAAGAGGAGACCAAACCAAAATATAAATCATTAACGAATAGTGAAAAAGATGAACGTTTTATAGAAGGAAAGTGTGAAGGTGAGCTTAATTTTTATTTTATTTAAGTAATAAAAAAAAAGGTCGCAAGATTTCCTTTTTTTTTTTTTGCTTGTTTATATAAATACGATTTTGTTGTAAATTATAAATTAAGATTTAGAACTCGAAGATGCAGATTCGGGACGTGGTGATTCAAGTGTTGCATCCGAGGTTCAAGAAACAAATGAAGAACTAGGTGAACATTTACAAATTGGAAAAGAATTCACATTTCGTGTTACTGTATTACAAGCTACTGGCATTGGAGCCGAATACGCTGATATATTTTGTCAGTTCAAGTAAGTTTTCTTAATCCTGTTTTTAAATTTGATATTGCTCAAATTATACCTTACAGCTTCTTACATAGACACGAAGAAGCTTTCTCAACAGAACCTGTTAAAAATTCTGGGTCCGGCGCTCCTCTTGGTTTTTATCATGTTCAAAATGTGAGCAGACAAAAAAAAATTAAATTGGAAATTTAAATTAATAAAAAAAAATTTTTGATTACAGATTACTGTGCCAGTAACTAAATCTTTTATTGAATATTTAAAAAGTCAACCAATAATGTTTAAAATATTTGGTCACTATCAAAATCACCCATTACATAAAGATGCTAAACAAGAATTTGTTTCAAGGCCACCACCAAGACGTATGTTACCACCAAGTATACCAATAAGTCAACCAGTGCGTAGTCCAAAATTTGGCCCATTGCCGAGTGCCCCATCATCTACAGTATTAGCTAAGCATGATGTATTAGTATGGTTCGAAATTTGTGAATTAGCACCAAATGGTGAATATGTGCCAGCGGTAAATATTCAAATACATTTGAAAAAAAAAAAAAAAAAATTAAATTAACTTGAAACATTTTAATTAAAGGTTGTTGAACACAGTGATGACTTACCATGTCGCGGTTTATTTTTATTACATCAAGGCATTCAGCGGCGTATTCGTATTACAATTGTACATGAACCAACATCTGAAGTTAAATGGAAAGATATACGTGAATTAGTTGTCGGACGAATCCGAAACAATCCAGAATCGTCAGATGATGTTGATGACGATTCGTGTGTTCTATCGTTAGGATTATTCCCTGGAGAAATTTTAGAAGTACCCGGCGACGATCGATCATTTTATCGTTTTGAGGCTGCATGGGATTCCAGTTTACACAATTCAACATTGTTAAATCGGGTCACTGGAGCAGGAGAAACTATTTACATAACGTTGAGTGCTTATTTAGAGGTAAAAATAAATTATTTAATTTTATTTAAAATTTTAAAAATCTTAATAATTTGAAATATGTATGTACATACATTTAATTCTTTGTACTTATATTATATACATTTCTATATATTAGCTTGAAAATTGTGCAAGACCAGCAATTATTACAAAAGACTTAAGTATGGTGATATATGGTCGGGATGCACGAACAGGACCGAGATCTTTGAAACATTTATTCTCTGGGCAATATAGAAATCCTGAAGCGAATCGTTTGTCGGGTGTATATGAATTGTCTTTAAGGAGAGCATCTGAAGCAGGTAGTCCAGGTAGAAATTTGTTTAGTAGTTGCAGCTATATATATATATATATTTTTTAAATAAATATAAGTTTTTTTAGTTTCAAAATTTAGTCAGGCGTAAAAAAAAGTTATTCGTTTGCTATTTATTTATGGAATTGTGTTTGATTTTAAATTATGCACGTGTAATTCTTTTTTTAATTAAAAAATATGTGTTTAACATTGCATATTTATTTATAATACATACATACATATTATGTATATATTACAACTATGCAATGATTCATTTCAATTTAAATCTTTTTCTTTTTCATTAATAGGTGTGCAAAGAAGACAACGTAGAGTATTAGATACCAGTTCTACCTATGTAAGAGGTGAAGAAAATTTGCATGGATGGAGGCCTAGAGGAGATTCTTTGATATTTGATCATCAGGTATTTATATTGTTTACATTTTCAAAATATTATTATTTTTGATTTAGTTAGTTGGTTGGTTAATAGGGTGGGAATAAGAATCATCAATCGACCGTCTTATTCCCTACGCACTTTGGCCTTGCAGTCCGTTGTACATCTCTCAGCAATTTCACCTCCGCCTCTCAACAGACTCCATCGCTGAACCAATTTATACCTTTTTTATGAACCTAACAATTTCTGCTGGCTTTTTCTTTTTCACTTCCGAGAAGTCCTCCCAGTAGTAACCCTCCAAGATGTTTGTCCTCCTCGTTGTTTGCGTTGGGCATATGCAAAGCGTGTAGCACTGTTTCCACCTCTTCTTCGCAACCTATGCACAGGTTGAGATGAGCATGAGATGTCCTGTACATACGTCTACATATAGCCTTAAGTCGGCTCTATTCAGCGCCAAAATGACTTGTTTTTTTCCGCATTCGGTATTCCTCAGATATTTTTCATCTGAATCGCCCTCTCCGAGCTCCTCCAGGCAATCTTTTGTGTCGTTTTTTCTCCACTTTATCGTGTTTATTTTCATGGCCTGCATTGTTAATCCCACCACTAACTCCTCAGACTCATTTTTTCTCGCACCTTGTTTTGCAAGTTTGTCCGCTTTTACATTTCCCTCTACACCGAAGTGGCCGGGTACCCATTAGAGTAAAATTTCATTCGACACTCCTAAAGAGTTTAGTGCTTCTCTGCAGCAGATAGTCGTTGCTGCTTTCGTTTTTTCGATATTTAATGCTTTGATGGCTCCTTGGCTATTACAGCAAAAATTATGTTTTCTGCGTTTATACCATGATTTCACATTGGATAATCGTGGCGTTCTTGCTTATTTTTGTTTTTTTTTTTAGAAAAGGATCTTCGCAGTAGATACCTATTCCACAGTTTTCCCCTTTCTTAGCCCCATCTGTATATATCTTTACATGGTTGTCGTATACTGCGTCGGAGATTTTACTTTCTCCATTTCGTGGTATTTTTTATCTTAAAATTCCTATCTGGACATTGTTCTACAGTGCTGTAGTCCCATTATCCTTTTTCTGTGAAAAATTCTTGGAACTCTGCGCTTGCGTTGAGATCCGTTATATTTTCATGTGGTGTTTTCCTACTTATGACCTTCCACGCTCCTGTTATACGTAAACGTTGGTCTATCCGTTGCCATACGTTTTGTATGAATTTCAATAGTTGTTATGTTCAGCATAGTCTCCAAGGATCTTGTAGTTGTTATCTTTGTTGCGCCTGTGATGTCCAAACAACATTGGCGTTGTATCTGTGTGAGTGTTTTTATGTATTTTTTCCTCTACAAAGCGGTCCACTAGATTATCGACCCGTAAGTGATCATAGGTCTTATTATGCAGGTGTATATCCAGTGCACTACTTTTGGAGTTGCAAAGCCAGTATATTCTTAGTGCTTTGTTTTTCCTTTCCTCTTAAGTGTTCGTTCCATTTTAGTTTTGTATCTAAAAGTATTCCTAGATATTTGACTTTCTGTGATAATTTAAATCATTCACCCCCTATGCTTGGGGTGTTCGCATTATTTAATATTCTTCTTCTGTTAAAAAGGCATAGTTCTGTTTTCTCTGAGATACCAGATTTATGGCCTCCTGCATCTTTTCTCCTAGTGCTGAGTCTTTTTGTTTGCTTTGATTATAACCAGATCGTCAGATCGTAACAAGTAAACTTTGCTCCCTGTTCTGTTAGGGAGTCGAAAAGTGAGGGTGATTGTTGTATGCCATAGTGGTGGTTATAGTATAACTCCTTGAGACGTACCTTTCCCTACTATTGCTTTAATTTTTTTGCTACCAAAACTTGCTAAGATAATTCTGTCCATCTTATTAAGTATCCTTCAATACCATTGTTGTTTAGGCTATTGATTATGCTCTCCATTTTTATATTAGTGAAAGCTCCTTCGATATCGATGAAACATCCAAGTATTCCCAGTGCGTATTTCCTTGTCATAAAGGCGTTTTCTATTGTACTTACTACGTTATGAAGTTCAGAGTCTACTGATCTGCCCTTGATATAGGCGTGTTGACATACGTTGATGTTTTTGTCAATCTTTGTTTTCATTTCAAGTTCAACAATTCTTTTTAAACTTTTTAGTAGGAAGGATGTTAAACTTATTGGTCTGTATGCGTTAGCTTTACTGTAACTAACCTTATTCGGCTTTTGTAGGCTTTCCTCTATTTCTTATGTGTATAACCATACCTAAGACATGCTTTGTAGATTTCCGAAAGCTTGTTGAGTAGGAGGTTACACCCTTCTTGAGTATTATTGGATATATATGATCAGTTCCTGGAGATTTGTACTTTTCCATTTTATTCTTTCATGTGTTATTATCCGTCTTAATTTTTCGTTTTCGGTATTCGATATATTTGTATATGATTCAGAGTCTCGCGCGTTTGTGTTGTTCTCACTTTCCACAAAAACGCTATCTGGAAAACTACTATTTATCAGTACTTCCATTGATTCTTTCATGTTTGTCGTCATTGATTCGTCATTTCGTTCAATCAGTTCTGATTGTGAGTGCGTCTTGGATAAAACTTGTTTAAGTCTTGACTCGTCTCTCGTATTATCTATTTGATCAGTGTATTCTTTCCAGGGTTTCTTCTTCGGCTTTCTACATTCAAATTTGTATCATCTTAGAGCTGCTGTGTGGCCTTCCTATTGGGATTCCTTGTTTTCTTTATAGACACGGTTATACAGCTGCATTGAGTTTTGTCTGAGATTTCGTATTTCCCGATTCATCAATTTTGGAAAAATGTTTTTTTTAAGTTTTGTGATTAGGCATGCTTCCTGGAAGGATTTCGTAATAGCTCACATCCTATCAACAGTTCCATCCTGTTTTTTCCCCCTTATTCAACTGATGAATTCTTCAGTTGGAGGGCTATGTCGTCATATGAAAGGTATGATGATACCATCCTTATCTTAAGTTATATTCCTCATACACGATCAAATCTGTTTAAAAACTTGTTTCGAAACTAATTTCTCTCTTCGCCACACACTAAAAACTTTTGCTTAAACAAGCAGAGAAACTTCACTATTTTTATAGTTAAGTCACGACAAGACATAATTAAAAAAAGAATAGCGGGTAAAATTATCGTATTAATAACAATAGTAGAAATTTATAGAAAAAAAAAGGAAATGGTCAAAAGATTGGTTACAAATACATATAATGAAAAATATAAGCTACTTCCAACAAAATGACATAAACAACTGATTTTATTTACATTTTGCTTTCGAAACTACACCATACACATTTAAACATTTTCTGAAACTTATCACTCTGCCCATTAAAAATCAAAATTTTTTGATTTTGTGAACTGTTTAAGAAACTGTTTCGAAACAAGTTTTTAAACAGATTTAAGCGTATATGGGGCCTAAAGGTGGCTTTTACACATACGATTTAATCCACGGCGATTCACAATCAAATTCACGATGAAATCCATTTAACGTTTACACGTTAAACAAAATCCATAATTTTTTTTGTGCATTAAATTCTTAAAAAATCAAAGAAATGTTTCGTATAAAATAAAGAATAAAACCCACATACATTTTTAATTTCACATAAAAATATTGTCCTCAAAACGTTTTTTTCGCTTCTTCCGTACTAATATTAAATTTAAATGCAATGTCTTCGTTAGACTTTGCTTCTTAAAAATGTATTTTTATAGTTTTTGGAAGCAACGTTATAAAAGCTGATAAATTTTATTAACTTGATTCCATGTAAAATATTACACATTTCAACTAAACAAAATTAAAATCAAATTCAATAAAAAAAACTATCATAACTTTCAAATAATCAATTTGAAATAAAACAAACATTTTTTAGTTTTTTAGTATACTATTATTTTGTTTCTAAATTATTTATATTTTAAGATAAAAGCAAAGTGTTATATATATTTATTTTTTTCGAATATTACAATGTTATTGTCCATTATTACTCTTAACAAAATTTTAAATATTTTTTAATAAAAATAAAATCCGCGCATGTAACGTCATAACAAGCGGTCAAATGTTAAGTGATAAGACATAACAAATGCCAGTCCTTCGCGCATTGAGAGGAAATCATAAAATTTTCTTTGATTGCATTTGTGTTTCAATTATCGTGTAAAATAAAATTGTCCAGACGCTCGTTCGTCCATGAAGAGGAAACCCACATTCATTACTCATAAATACTTTTGGGGTTAAAAATTTTTGACAAATGGTTGCGTTCAGTGGCATAGTCGGTGGATCTGAAATATACAGAACCATAGATCTGTTCATTAAGCTGGATTTTAATTCACCAATATTTAAAATCTTAAAAATTTTATCGGCTCTAAAAAGGGAAATAATATGAAATGACATTATTTCATATGAGAGCTCAATGCGTACGACAAGAACAGAAAATATCATGTACCGGGGATTATTTTAAAAAATTCGGGATATTTTCAAAAAATTTGGGATATTATACTTTGATAAAGTATATTTTCAAAATATCGGGGATAGTTTCTTTATACCGGCAACACTTTTTTAACAATTTTTTGAGTAAATGTATAAAAAAAAAATATGTTTTATCAACAGATGGTTTTGACGGTTGAATTGTTGTTTTTTTGGTGTATAAAATAAATTTCCCAAATAGAAATCTACAGAATTCTTTGCAGCGATCTATTTTTTACTTACATAATTCAATAAGCTAACTCTCTTTTTAGAGCCAATAAATTTTTTAAGACTTTAAATATTGGTCAATGAAAATCAACCTTAACATTTCATTATGGAAATTGTTTCGGTGTCATAAATGTCATGAATTTGGGGACAGGAAAGAATTTTTTTTTTTAAATTTATAAATTCAAAAATAACAGTTAGATCTACACATAAATCTGCAGGCCAACTTGATCCCTTTCCCTTTCGAATTGTGAAATTATGATATACACTTAATTAGAAAATAGCAATATGGTCTTAATAGTAGTGTCGTGTCAGGCGTTTAATGTTTTTTGATGTTTAAAAAAGTCAAAAAGTTTGTATGCCTAAATTAAGAATTTTATTCATACAATTAACACCAATCGGATTATACCTTTGTGAACATAAGTGTTATAGTGTCGTTTGACTGTATACTACGCTGTTGTAAATTATAAATTTGAATGGGTTCGTTCAGTACAATTAACCGGTGGATCTGGAATCCATTTTGGAACCATGTACCATGGGTCTGGCCATTGAACGCTATTTACCACAAAAGTTTACCGGAATACTAGCGCCATCACCGGAAAATATAATGAGTACTTTTAAAAATAAATTAAATTTGAATGGAATAATATTTATTATCATACAGATAATTTATTTTTTATAACTCTAAATTTTTGAAAAGTTTTATGAAAAGTTTTATGTACATAAATCTTTCTTAAGGATTTAAATTTTCACACTAATGCACAAAATAAAAAGCGATTTAAATTTAACAACTTTCATAAAAAATATAAACATTTAATTTTTCTTACAGTAGATGTCACAACACTCAACATAAAAATTGTTGTTGTTGTTTTTACATATAAAAAGTCATCTATGAAATGTATCTAGAATTTTTTCAGATCCATTTTCATTAACCGGTACACCACACCGTTCAGTAAACCGATCTATGGATCGTTGGATTTGAGATCCATCGGTTAATTTCACTGAACGCTACGAATAATCAGTATTCAGTCCGTCATGTCATAGAACTGTCACTATTCACAACAAAATAGCAGTTTAAAAATTTAAAAAATTGACAACGCTTATATTGTTTAATGTTTTGAACGTAAAATTTGTGTTGAATAGAAATTAAAGAAAAAATTATAAAAAAGTTTTATAATAACATACTGATTATAAATATCGATTTGGTAATAAAGATAATAAATCAAAATAAATGGATCCATATGCTCAACAAATGTTAGAGAAAGCTCGTCAAAGAAGTAAAAATTTAGGCATTAAAACTGATTTTAAAGCCTTGAACGAAATTCAGCAAAACCAGATCATTGAATCGAGCTCAAATAATCAAAAGTTTGTAACAAAAGAAAATTTATGTGAAAATAAAATTAAACCAAATGTCGAGAACAATATAGAATCATCTCCCTCAAAAATATCTAAAAAAACTTTTAATTTAGATAAAGAAAATCTTGGTATAGAAATCAATGTTACATCAGATCATCGAATTGAGATGGTTCAAATTGAAGTTCAAGAAGATAATGGGTTATCTAAGAAAGAAATTTATTGTACTACTAATGACGAAAATGAAAAACCTAAAATTCGCGATTGCTCCCGTAACCAATTAAAACGGCTTGGAGCTTTGTATTCAAATACACATGAAATTTCATCTCCAATACATAGAACTGAGAATCAATTTTGTGAAGCAACTAATGATGAGATAGAGGTAATCAAAAATAAAAAACCAACACACAAACTAAACAAATTAACTCAACTAGCAAATGAAATTAAAAATTGGGAGAATGAAGACGAAGTAAAAAAATCGAAAAATAATTTCAGTGACCATAAAACTGAAACAACTAAAGAAAGACAAGCTACGGAGAATGAAGTTACGAAAAAGTTAAAATGGGATAACAATGTTATGCAATCTCTAGAAGCTCAAGGATTTCAGAGACGAGAATCAACATCAACAAAACTAAGTTATAATTATTCTCAAAATCTAGGCAGTACTATCCAACAAAAAAATTCTGCAGAAAGTGGGATGTCAAATGTTCAGAAAGCTGTATCAAAAATAAACTCTGAAAATAAAGTTATTGATAATCGTAATTTGACAGCAACATCAGTAACAAATAAAACATCATCTTCAATTAAATCAGGTTATAAAGATCCCAGTGATATGCCACTAAAAGAAAGAATGAAACTTTTTGAACAAAATAAAGGTGAAATACCTATTCCAAAGGTACCATTTGCAATGAATGTTCCAGCTAGGAAAATTTGTGAAGAAGCTGTTAAAGAGCACTTTATGTTAAAAGCAACACAAAATAAATTAGTTTTTGAAAATGAGAATAATTTAGGGAGTCCCGACTTACTTTCGAAAATAAGTAATTCAACGATCAAAAAACCGATCGAATCCAAAATATCTGCAAAGGAAAAAAAATTTCCAAAAACAATATCAATGGAATCTGAAACTGAAAAACGCAAATTAGAAAATGTTGTTATGAAAAAATTAGTTCAAGGTAATTTATCGAAAATTCTTTCGCAATTTGAAAATCAAAATAATGATTGTGAGGAAAATAAAGAACAAAAAAAAACGAGTCCTAAGCGACTATACCCAGATTTGAATGAATTCCACAATGAAATGGAGAGTGGAACCGATGGTAATGACTATCCAACAGATACAATATGTGACGACGAACCAATTACAAAAAGTTTAAGGAAATCAACAGATAGCGCTGTAGATGATATGGGCTTATCATTAAATATTTCCTATGACAGTATTAATTTAGAAAAACCGCAAGTACGGTTTGAAATATCTGACAATCAAAGTGAAGATATATTTTATAAACCAAAGGGGGTTGAACACAATCATTATTCAAGTGATAGTTCGATTAATAGCAAGACCACTGAAAACTCTGGTGAACTTTCAGATTATTTAAACGACGCCTTTGATGGTGATGAAGATGAAAATGATGACAATGTATCTGTAACGACAAATACCGATTCAATTATCAAAGGGGATACTTTGTCAACAATATCAAATAAAAATATGAATCAAGTTAAGTCAAAAGTTAGTGTTGAAGAATCTAAGGAAAATATGGTGACTTTAGTTCACACGATAAGTTTTTATAGGAAACAACAAAATAATACGTCCAATCCATCGACGCCTGTTAGAAAAATATGTCGAGAACAAGAAATTCGAAAAATTATTACTGAAGAATCAGAAGAAAGTGACAGTGAGGAAAATTTAGGTATAGATGAACGAGAAATCGAAGCACGTCTAGTTAAAGATAAAATGGCTAAATTGCGTGATGAAGTTTGCAAACAACAACAAATTATTGCACAAACAAGCCAAGCTTTAAATCTGTGTGCAGCAACAATTGAGTTTTCTGGTTCTACAGAAGCTGTTGAAGGGGAAAGGCATTTATTAGTAGCAACACATCGTCGACAAGCGGCTTTAGATGAAATTCAAAGATTGCGTGTTGAAGGTGTAATAAGATCTTCTGGATCTCCTAAAGAAAAGGGTCGCTTAACTGTAAATGAAATTGTAATACCATTACGCCAGGATTATATTCGAAAATTATCAAATGATGCAATTTCGGGTCATCACCTTTTATGTTTGTTAAAATATAATGAAACTGTATTAGCTACACAAACAGTTCCTACTCTACCAGGTTTATTATCAGTTAAATTTCCAGATATTTTACACTTAAATGAAGTTTATGCTGATTTTCGTGTGACCTTAGAAATTTATGGTATGACAGCCCAACGTGAAATATTACCACATGAAATTAAATACCACATAAATATCAATAAAAACAAAAATGTTCGAACACCCAAAAAGAAAGGTTCTGAATCTCGTCTTGTAATGCCAATAGTACAATCCCCAGCTGGACCAAATGTTGTTCGTACACCCGCACTTGTACAATATGGTTTTGCTATATTCTCTTTACGTGAAGTGCAAAGAAAGACATGGACATTAACTAAAGTTTCTGGTGTTTCACCTTTAGAGGGCACTGTTAATATGAAAATAAACTGCGAACTTTCAGTCTCAATAGCATATAAAGGATTTTTAACGATGTTCGAAGATATATCCGGTTTCGGAGCATGGCATAGAAGATGGTGCTATTTAAATGGACATGTTTTAAACTATTGGAAATATCCTGATGATGAAAAAAAATGTACCCCAATTGGTTCAATTGATTTAAATATGGCAATAACACAAAAAGTAACAACAGCACCAAGAGATATATGTGCTAGATTAAATACTATTATGTTGGAATGTAAAACATCTTGTAAAGATGATGCAACAACTAGAAAATCATCATTGATGACAGTTATGAAAGATGATATAACAATTTTACGATATCTTTTGTCAGCAGACACAAAAGAAGAGCGTGATGAATGGTGTGCATATTTAAATAAGGCTCTTATGCTCTTGAGAGCATGGTCTTCTGATAAAAATAAAGAGTCATAAAAAAAAATTTTAAGGAAATTTTTTTGAATATGTATTGTGTTTTTAAAATCACTGATATTTGAGTGTTTATTTTCTAAATATATAATTAAATGTTACCTAAATGTATGTAATATGTTTTTAATCGACTTATATTTTAATAAAGTATTTTTCAAAATAGTATAAAATATTCTATAAATATTCAACCATAGAAATAATCATTGCATAAATAAAAATAACAATTTTTAACAAAATAAAAATTTTTTTGACTTGAGTTACCCTTAATTTCGTACAATATTGTTTTTAATAATTGCTTTTTCTGACAACTTTTCGTTTTAAAAATGATTTTATTGTAATAAAAATTTTGAGAATGAAACTGATTCAGGTTAATAAGAATATAAGAAATTTTGTATTTTGCCCTTTCATTTTTAGTGGGAATTAGAAAAATTAACACGATTAGAAGAAGTTGGTCGTGTAAAACATATACTGTTATTACGAGAGCGGTTAGGTATGGATACAAATCCAAATCCAACCACAAAAACAGAAAAGGATGTATGCAATTTAGCAGCGAGGGCTGGGGCATCACCAGCACATATGGTAATACCGCCATCACCGCAAACACCAATTAAAGAGCCTCAATCAATATTACCAGAACGTGAATATACACTAAAAGAACAAGAATTAATGGCAAAATGTGTAAAATTGATTCAAGGTAAATGGAACAGTAAGGAACAACAACAAAAGCAACAACAAAACACAGATACAACATCAACAATAACGCAAAGTGATTCGTCACCAGCGGATGAAGGTTGCGCTGATATGACTGTTAGCTGCATATCAGGCAATTCAATCGAGTATGTTAAATCTTTCATTAAAAATTAAAAAATGTTCTGATTGTTTTTTTTGTTTTAAGATTATGCTCACCAGAAAGAGTTGATGCACCAAATGGATGGGAAGCACCAGCACCAGCTACACAACCATCTCTTCCGTTGAGATTATACGTACCAGAATTGGAGGAAATTCGTGTTAGTCCAGTAGTTGCTCGCAAAGGTTATTTAAACGTTCTAGAACATGGTGGATCTGGGTGGAAGAAACGATGGGTGGTATGTATAAAGCAATAATTAATTTGAAAATACAAATAATCAATTACATATATCACACATATTTTAGACCGTTCGTCGTCCATATGTTTTTATTTTCCGTTCTGAAAAAGATCCGGTTGAAAGAGCTGTTCTTAATTTAGCTACCGCACAAGTCGAATGCAGTGAAGATCAAGCAGCTATGGTTAAAATTCCAAATACATTTAGGTATAAATAATATTCATTTAATGAATATAATTTATTTTTTAAAAAAATTAATGAAATTTCACTATGTATTTACATTTCAGTGTTGTAACAAAACATCGAGGTTATTTACTTCAGACATTAGGAGACAAAGAAGTACATGATTGGCTATATGCAATTAATCCTCTTTTAGCTGGGCAAATAAGGTAAATTTAAAAAATTATTTTTATTTTAAATTATTTTATGTTTTTATATATTTTCAGGTCAAGACTAGCTCGACGTAATTTAGAAAACTCTGTAAACCAGCAAACAATGCAGACTACACAAAATTCGAGTAAATGAGATACAATAACAATGGAGTCTGTATTGGTGTATTAAAAATTTATATAAAAATATTATATAAATGGATAAAAATGTTCTTAAATTTGAAAAAAAATTTTAAGATCCTTAAAGAATTTGGGGAAAAATATTTATTTTTGATAATAATTTGTTTACACTTATTATAAGTTTTAGTTATTGTTCTAAGTTTAAATTACAGCAGTAAACGAATTTTTACGTGTAAATAGTTATTGAAATATTTAAAAGACATAAATTATGTATTTCAAAAGTTTAAGTGATTAATTTATGAATATTATAAATCAAATAACAAATTTTATTTTAAAATTTGCAATGCCTTAGTGATAATAGGCTATGTCTTAACGAATTTAAATCATTGGTTTGAATTCCACTGGGGCTAGAGCGGAATTGTGAAATACCATCTGTAAAATTTTGATATAAAACTATGTTTTGAAAGCATGTAAAATAAGCGATTCGAATCTATCAAAACGAAAAAAATTGATATACATAGTACTATTTTAATTCAATTCAATTTTCAATCGTTGATTTTCTTGCATTTTATCAAATTTTTGAACATTTTATTACGGCAATACAAATTCCATTACTTTAGGAAAGAAATTAACAGAAAGGAACTAAAACAAATTTTCAAAATAAAAGAAATATCTATATAAACAACAAATAAAAAATTGATTAAAATAAATACAAGCATAATTAAATAAAATTATAAAAAAATTTAATGTGTAATTTAAATATTATAAGAAAAAATTTAAAAAAATAGTAATTATATTATATAATAATTATATTAAAAATTTAATTAAATAAAACAAATATTTACTGTATATTTATATTAAAATTACTGAAATTTGAAAAAAAAAAAAAAAAAAAAAACAAAAAGAATTCAAATTATTTAAAAATTATTAAAATAAAACGACAAAAATAAGACCTAGAGCAATTGATGAAAAAATAATATAAAATTTATTTTGTTTTTATCTTAAAGTTATTTTTTTAATTATAACCAGTGTTATAACATTAAAATTGGCATGACATCTGAAAAATAAAAAAGTATTTTCTCTTAATAGAGAAAAGGCACAAAATTTTTACAATGGAAGTAGAATATCAACTAATTTTTATCAACTTTTATTATTTAAAACATATTTATTGCTCGTGGTCTACACTACATTCAAAGTATTTTAAAATTGTATATTCCAATAAAAATAATTCAAATATTTATATAAAAACAATTTTTTTAAGTGTAAAAATAATCAGGAATAATTTTTGAATCCTATTGAATTTATTTTTTTGATTTTATTTAAATGAATTTAAATTTATTAGATAATAGTAATAAAAAAAATTTAGAAAATTTTTTAAGTTTAGTTATATAAAAAAAATGAGTTCAAAATTATATATTATGTTTAAACAAAGATAATGAGAGAGCAAACTCTTTAAAACTAATAAATTATCAATCAAATAAATAAATTTAAAATATAAAACTCACTCATTCCATGAATAAACAAAGAAAAAATCATACAAATAAATATAGAAAAAGAACACAAGAAGCGAAATATAAATGTTATTTAGATTTATGAACAAAATACATAATTAAATAAAAATATGTAACAAATATGAATTTTAAAAAATTTAAAATTCGAAAATATGTACTAACATAATTACATATGCAATTTATATACATTATAATGGCAATGAAACAAAAGTATTATATGAGAAAACAAAAATTATTTTTCATTTTTACAATTTTATTTTATTTTTATTTGTTTTTTATGTTTTATTATTTCATCTATTTTGTAAATAAATAATAAGATTAATTTATTAATAAAACAAAAAAAAAATATATATATATATAAAAAAAACGACTAAACTTTTAGAAACTGCACGAAAGTAAAAACGTTATTTATCAATATGTTGAAAATTGATTTCATATTTTTGAAATGTTTCATTCTATTTCTTAAAATATTGAAAAAAAATATTTTTTTAACCTGAATTTGTATAAACCGTGATTAGCGCCTATTTAATAAAGAAAATATGTATTAAACCACCATTATTAAACTTAGGATTTACAAAACTGGAATCAAAATATATGATCAAAATGAAATGAAGTATATATATGAATATTTCTTAACTTAGATAAAAGTTTATATATAAAAAATAATTTAAATGAATTCACCGTTTTAATTTTTAACATTTACTCGCATGTGTATAATAAATATTTTTTTGATTTTCTGCTACATATGCCCTTATCTATTCAAATTTCAAATGTATCGTAAAGTTCGTGTTTTTCGCATACACATACTATATACATATGTATATAGCATTTATATTATTTATGTGAATTAAAATTAGAAATCAAAAATTGCTGCTCAAAATTTAAGAAATATTATATAATTATAATATGTAATATGTATATAAATGAGATTGCTTCCAAATTTCTAAAAACCTCTTAATTATTTTATGATATGGTATTATGTTCATGTATAATTAATAATTGATATGATATGCATATAATATAATAATTTAAAAAAAAAATATTTTTATATTTCTAATTAATAATTTTAAACAATAAATATTATGTATGTATGTACTTGGAATTGAAAAGCGTTAAAAATTTTTATTCAGCAGAAATAAAAATTTGAAAACTTTATTATTCTGAGAAAATACATATCATATAAATTAATTGATAAAATATAAAAGTATCTTAATTAAAGATAAAGTAATTGAAAATGATTAAAAAAAAAATATGTCAATTTTATAAAATGAAACAATAAAAAAATTAATAAGTAATAAATAATTAATAAAATAGTACACACATGTATATACAAAAAAAACTAACAAAATTCTTAATATCCATTATAAAATAATGATTGATCTGAGGAAGCTATAAAGAGTTATGAATGACTTTTTTGTTGAATATATTTGTCCATAATAAAAATGTGATTTGATTACATAAATAATCCAAAATTCTAGTTCCTTTTGTATTTTTTTCTTATGTTTCTATTAAATATCATTATTGTTTGCATATGTTTATAAATTTATTTGGTCAGTGGCCCGGGCCGCTTTAAGTTTATGAAAAAACATACTTGCATATATGCACATGGATATACTTTTTTTGTTATACAATTTTCGATTATTAAAAATTAGAATGAAACATTTCAATGAACTCTGCTTATATTTTATGTTCGTCTTACTTACTTTCCAAAAAATTATATTGCAATACAATAAATTCATTATTTTTTGTTTTAATTTTATGTCTATTTTAACTTAAAAAAAATTTAATAAATTTTAGGGCAAGGTGTTAAACACAAAATTCAAATCCTTTTAAAACATTTTACATATTCTAATATACTTACATACATCATTTTATATGTATAGTCTAAGTATTTATACGTATACAAAATTTAATTGTATATATTTTAATATTGCAACCAAATAATAATTAATAAAAATTTTAAAATCTAATTCAAATATTCTTCATTGAATTTAAATGGACATTTAAAATTTTTTAATATATTTTGATTATAGCGATTTAATTGCTCGTATTTCAATTTTTCAATTTGGTACCTCTTTTTTGTATTGATTATTTTTATACCTAGTTAAGCTAAAGTTTATAAAAAAAAAACAAATTAATTTTTTCTTAACCGATAATTTATACATTTCTTGCAATCCAATAAAATATGGAAAAAAATATGAATTTCAAATAAAAAAATTTCAATTATTTATTTTCAGATTTCAGCAGTTAGTATTATATAATAATAAAAAAATTTAACATTTAATTGTATTCGAAAAAAAATGCAAACTGTTTTTTATGATTCATTTTGCAAAATGTTAAAAATGATGGATTTTTTTTATTTCCGGTTTTAAGTACCGAAAATCTATTAAAAAAATCTTAAAGAACTCATAGAAAATTTAAATATTTATTTTCATACTCATTTATTGGCCCAACTCTAGATAAACAATACAATTTTTTTTAAGTTTAAAATAATTTTCTTGAAATTTCGAAACATTGTGATCTTTTGGAAATAAGAATCATTGATTTAACCAATAAATTATAAAATTTATTTATTTGATGCTTTCATATATAAGTAATAATTGTATTGCACGCAATTTTAAACATTTTTAAATTTTTCCCCTTTTTTTAGAAATTACAAAATAAAGTTAGATTAAATTACAAAATTCAAATTGTGTTATTCTGAATCTGTCTATGAGTATCAATTTTTTTTTTTTTTTTTTGTGTTTAATAAGTACGTAAAATTATTTTTGTAAACTTAAGAAAAAATGTTATAAATATGTTATAATTTTAAAATATACATTGAATAATTGCTTATTGTTAATTAAGAAAGTCAGAAATATGAGTTAGTTTATAGGTGGTTGTTACTGATAAGCTAATTAACTAAATCTTGTCAAATATGAGCAATTATAATGTTTTAATATTGTAACATATAATATAAATATATATAAAATGTATTATAGATAGGTTATTAGATTTATGTAAAAGTACATATATATGCATACATATATATGTACCTATATATATAAAAACATATCTCATTGATGCAATGAGATATATTTTGGACGGTTGAAATAAAAATATTTGTTGATAAAATACAAATAATAAATCTCTCCTAAATGATTGTTGTGATCATTTAAATGAGATGATTTTTTTAAAAAATCAAATATACATACATATTAGGAATATTTGAAGGGAAGAAGTTTATTCAAAAGATTGTTAAAAAGATATGAAAGATTTAAGGTTTATATTTGGATATTATATTTACAATTTATATTTTAAATTAACTCAGTTTATTTTACTCAATTACCACATAATTGTTTAATGATCTTTTTATATTTTCTTTTTTTTTTTTGCAAATTGTAGAAAACTTAAAAAAATTAATTATTTTAAACTCAATATTTATGTAGAAATAATCAAAACTTTTTTGTTTGTTTTAATAAATATAAAAATTTACCAAATGTGTACAATTAATTTAAAAATAAACACATATAAATACCAAGAACAGAAGAAAATAAAATAAAAAATTTAAAAATAAAAATTAAAATATTATTCAAGCTAAATGTATTATCTAATGGTATATACGTGGCGTATCACTATATAAAAATTAATAAAAAACAGCTTTAAATAAAAAAAGTATATAGTTTTTAGTTTTATTTTCTAAGTTTTTGTTTTTAGTAGGTATATATTATCAACATAGCAAATAGTTAGTGATCGTTATAACAGCCAGCTATATTGCTTTGCGTACATGTACATATTTTAATGTGAATAAATCGAATTAGTAATCTGTTTAAGAAATCAATCATTCATTGTTCTTGTTGCATCACACTATAAACTAATATTTTTGGTAATGTTTTTGGCTTATCTTGATTCCTCAACAAACTTGTAGATAATTTTTACTTTTCAAGGAAAAGAAAAACTTTCAATGTTTTTTAAATACAATATTCTACAGAAAAAGATGAATTGAGAAGGGTTCTTAGTCAACGAGAGATTCGTAAGTCTTGCTGTGTCATCTAAGGAAAGAAATGACTGTTTTTACACAATAGATAAATTATTAACAGCAAGCTTCTTTATGAAACATTTTGAAAAAAAAACTTAAAATTGGATTAAAATTGAATATTCAAAACGAAATAAAAAAATTGCTAAAAAATTAAATTTAAAAAATGTCTATTTTTTATTTTTTTACTGTTTTATTTTGTAAATGCATGTACGATACATAATTAATTTTATAAAGAGATTCTTAACATAATTTAAGAATTAAGAACAAGTTTTTTAAAACTATTTACATCGACTGACTTCATATCTTCCTTTTGAATTAAATCCAAATCATTTTCAGTTTTAATTATAACATTCTTTTCTTTGCAATATTCAATACTTTCTTTCCAATCAGAAACAGATGACAAGCATTCGGTATTACCAATTATAATTAGTAGTGCTTGCGCCCGTGTAAGCATAACATTTAATCTCTAATATTTAAAAAAAATCACTGTTAATCTTTGTATATAATAGTAAAATACATTTTGATAAACCTTTTCATTTGTTAAAAATCCAACACCACACCTATCTGAAAGTACAGACCTAACCGTTGAAATAATTATAATTGGTTTTTCTTGTCCTTGAAAATTTTCTACTGATCCTGTAGCAATTTTATACCAATTCCGTTTATTTAATTCTTCTCGAATTATTAGATTTTGTTTATTATATGGTGAAATAATTCCAATATCTTTTTCTTCAATTTTTCTATTATTTAATTCAAAATACATTAATTTTTTTATATAATCCATAACACAGTTAACTTCTTTATGATTGAAAAGACTAAAAAAAACATATTTATATATTTTTTAAAAATATTGATTAAGAAATATAACCTTGTTGAATATTTATCCTTTTTAGTGTACCCTTTGACACAATGAAAAATTAGTGGTATGTTTTTTTGTGGTAAATTACACCATCCAGTCGCCCAATGTGTTAAATCTATTTAAATTTAAATTACAAATTGACAAGTAAAAGGTTCATATATACATATTTAATATTTAAACGTATACACTTATTACATACTTATTGAAGCACATGCTAATAAATCATTTGAATAAAATAATTTATTTGAAATTGTTAAAATATCCTGATGTGTTCTAAAATTTCTAATTAGTCTTGTTTGAATTCTTCTATTGTAGTTACCATTAGAATTAACTTTATAACATTCACGATTCGATAATCGTTCTAATAAGGAGTGTTTGAGACCATATTCAGCTGCACGATCTGATTGTGTTATAGGTCCTAATTGTTTTGGATCACCTGTTATAATAATATTTATATTGCTATGAAAAACAGCTTCAATAACAACAAGTGTTTCAGGTTCTGTTAATGCTGCACATTCATCAATAAAACAATAAGTAAAAAAGCTAGGTTTTAAACCAGCTGTTTTCAAACGTCCTATTAACGAAGTTGTACATATAAGAATATTATACTCATTTATAGTTTCCATAGACGGATAGTAATGGTCACCATACATCAAATTAGATGCTCTTACTAATTCGTCTTCAATATGGTCATAATATTTTTCAGCTGATTTAGAATATAATCGTAACATTTTGATATGTTGAAAATCTGAATTTATTATTTTAATTAATTTTTTCGCAATGACATCACAGGCAGCATTCGATCCTGCTGTTACTAAAATTCTTGCTTCTGGCTTATTAATTTGTAATTGTAAAATGCATTCCACAATGGTAGTGGTTTTACCTGTGCCTGTAAATATATAAAAATATGATTTTATAATTATTTTAACATAAATATTTACCCGGAGGTCCCACAATGATGTAGGGACAAAAATCTTTAATTCCATCAACCACATTCACTACAGCCTCTTTTTGTTCTGGATTATTTTTAACGTTATTATCAAAAATGTTTAAGCTACAATTCAAGTTGTTAAAATTCGACTTTAATTTTTTTATAAAATAGTAAAACATTACTCAAGTGAAGCTGGTAACTCAAATGGTTTATTTTCTGGGAATAAGAATATAGATAAAAGGGAATATTCATCAATGGCATTCAATGCTCTATATTGATAATTGAAATTCCTCTCATTTGGTCTAAAAATGATATCATATTTCTTATTATTATTAATTGTTCGTTTATTTTGATGTTCGAAATAAATAATTGGGCCACATATATTAGAAATTATGCAGAAAAATTTTGTTGAATTTCTTTCTCTATGTCGATTGCCCACAAAATTAGTTTTATTTTCCACTAATGAGCTGTCAATGCAATTCACTACTGAGTTATCATTGCAATTCAAAATCATTGTATCACCACATGTAATAGTAGTTTGAAATATAAGATCATCTGAAATATTATCTAACTAAAAAAATAAAATTAGTAGATGATATATATTAAATAAACTAATTACTTTAACGAAATATTCCGCATTTCCAAAAGTTTTTTTTGAATACTTTATTGTCTTTTGTACTTGGGAAAAAGCACTGTATAAACGCTGAATTTCAACTTGTTCCATTTCAAGTAAAAAAGTAAACACGTTAGATATATTCAATGGACTAAGCTTCTTTTCATCAACTTCACAAAATTTTCTACAAAATAATAATAAAGCAAATAATGAAAAAATATAATTTATTCTAATTTTAACAATTAAATTTATTGTTTTCACCTGAAATTTCTATCAATATTAAATAAATCAATTTCAGTAAAATTTTCTATGCTATTGTACAGATCTTTTAAAGAATTTCTTGGAAAATGTTGTGGCAAAGTTCCTTTTTTTTTTTTTAATTCCCTAACACAAATAGAATTTAAAAGTTAAGAAAAAAAACTCATATTTTCGTTTTTACGATTTTTTCACTGCATTTCCTTGTGTATTTCGTTTAGGCAGCAAAAAGTATGGCCGCTTAAATTAAAAAATTAATTATATTTATTATGTTATTGATATAAATCAAAATTTTTCCTGAAATCATTTTTTAGTAATGATGAATAAATATCATTCACTTACAATTAAATGAAGTTCAACAAATCTTTCACGCTGGTTTTTTTCCACGTTTACAATATGATAAATAACATAAATTGGTTGTTCAAATGATCCAGAAAATATATGTTTATCAATTAGAAATTCATAAGTTCCATCAGCATCTTAAATCACATATATTTGAATAATAAAAAATTATAGGTTTATATTAAAGGTACGGCTATAGGTTTAAGAAAATTCATATTAACGAAGAAACTTGCTTACCAAGAAGTACGTCTTTCTCCATATGATTTACCAGTAAGAGTATATCTTTGGACCTGACTGTAAAAACTGCATTAAGGCTAATATCCGAACATTTGGCGTATAATGTAAACTTTAAAAATTGAGAATCTTTGTTGGAATCACTTATTTGATATATTATGCGAAATCGTGCAACTGATGAGCCGCTAAAAGTTTTAATTAATTTAAATATTTAAATTCGTAATTCGTATATAGCTCGAAAAATTTTATTAAAAGAATTTAAAAATTGCTAAATTTGTTAAAAATATAAAAATATTTGTTACATAGTTTTTTCAATCCAATCAAAGTTTGATGTAGAAATATGTAATTCGAGATGTTCTTCAAATGATTCATTGCATGCAAATTCAAGTAAACATATATAACATATGTTTTTTGATGATTCGGTAACTGAAGAATCTGCAGTTAATACACAAGTTTTAAACTCAAGCTTTTGATCAAATTTATTATCAAATTTTATTTTTTTATCTTCTGAAATATTAGAAAAACAAATATATTTTTAGTTTTTATTATCTAATCTAAAAGCAAACCATTTTTTAAATTAACATATTTCGATAAAGTTTCATAAACATGTCGGTGGTCTATTTCATCTAAAAGGGCTTTCTCATATGCAAACAAAACTTTTGAATTAATTCTTATATCTTTGGTTTCGCTATCTGCTGTATTAATAATTAATTTACAGGTCTTCAATTGATCATCAATCTAAATGCAAAATTCAAACATAAGTGAAATAATTGAAATGCATATGTAAATTAAGATATGTATTTTAAGTCACCTTTTCATTTGTTAATTTAATAGGAATATTGGAAAACCTACTATCTTGCTCCAGCATTGATATAAAATTTTTTTTGTTAATCCAAAATATATTCTCATTTTTATTTAATAAATTTTTATGATACAAATTTAATATAAATTTATTTATCATAATTTCATCTAAAAAGTATTTATATATTAGATTGTTTTGTATTTTTATAAATTACATATTCATAGCACCAAATTCATAGTTGTACTTGTAACTTTCTGTCGAATCATTTTGGGTATTAAAAACTTCCATAGTTCCATTAAATTTTATTTCTTACAAGAAAATAATAAATAAATATTTATATCTTCTGGCTTCATTTAATTATCTAATAATATTATTTACCAGTATCAGTAGAATAGAACTCCTTGGGTTTTCCTTTTTTAGTTCAGACTTCAGAGCACAGCATGAACCATGAAGAATAATAAGGTAATATAATAAGTGTAAATTTTTAATTCTACTGCGCATGTACGTCACTCAACGACAAATAATGGGACAGTTGATACAATTTTATAATCAAATATTCAAAACAAAAGTTTAGTTATTTTAGTAAAAATAAATAAGTTTATTAAACAAATAATATTACTTTACAATTAATGTACACTTTCTATTTAAATATAATCTAAAAAATGAAAAGGTGAAGTAAATAAAATAATATGTAAATTAAAATATTTCTATATATGAAGTTTTAGGATTTGTGTACAAAAAAAAACATTAGTTCTACACACACAATTTTAAAAAAATAAAGTAAAATATGTATTTTCCTTACCTGAAAATATTCCAATTTAATCGTACTCCAATCTAATACAACAATTGATATATAAATTTAATTTAATATATAGTTTTTTGATTTAATTGCTTTATTTAGTATTTAATACTATTTAGATTTCTAAATAAAAAGGTTTTAAATGTTTTAATCAATTAGATACTTTACTTTACGAGTGTATTTTTACATTTTTTATTTAAATTTTTCAACCCCGATTTTAGAGAAAAAAAATATAATAAACGTTAAAAAACCTTTATATACGTTTAAAGCTACATATTTCATCTTCTAATTTCTGGCAAAATATTGCCATTTGCCAAAATCTCTTTTAGTTTTTTAGAAATTTAAATGAAAGTTAACTTGGTTTTTTTGTTGTTAACTTCCATTTAAAACCAATGTAAATTTTTTTTAAACGATCAGCTGTTCGACATTCTACACCTTACACTTAGGGTTAAAAATTTCCGTAGAGCGGCGCGGAAAGCACTTTACCGATGGTCAATTTCTTAGTTAAAATTTTTTTAACTTTTGGCTGAAGTAAAAGAAAAGGATAGATATATAATTATTTTTTAAATATTTATTGCTATCTCGATTTATGTATGAACGCATTCACATATAGAATTTTCAATGGCTTTTAAGAAACATACATGAAGTGTAATTTTTTAGCAATTATTTTGTTTATAGCAAATTATTTATATTTTAAGATAAAAGCAAAGTGCTATATTTTTTTTCGAATATTACAATGTTATTATCAACGAATTAGAATTAAATGAAAGTGACTATCCCATACAAAAATACAAACATTTTGTCCATATTTTTTTAGTACTTCTCTTTCTGTTTGGTTTGTTTGGGTTTCCTTTTGTCAAAAAAAATTTTTTTTCAGTGTTAGGCCAATATAGTTTTTTTAAATAGAAAATTAGTAAAATCTTTGAGTATGAATAAAATAAAAGGTATCAAAATATAATCTTAATAAAAATAACAATGTTTTTTCAATTTAATCTTTCTTTTACTTTATTAGCGTATTCTATTATTACACAGAAAAGTATTGCTGTTAAATTATTTGAAAAAAAAAAAATCATTCATGTTTCTGAAATATTGAAAATGTAGCAGTAGTGTGTAATATATGGATATATGAAATTTTCAAAAAGTACGAACACTAGCAATGAAGTAGGCAAAAATAAAATTTGTTATTGTCAAATAAATATTAAAAAAAGTCAATAAAATTTTTGATTTTTATTATAAATTGTTAAAAAATTACAAATTTTAAGGAAAAATGGAACGTAAAAAGAAGATTTGTATCATTCCAGGCTGTAAGTCTCATTTGGAAAAGGAAAATTACGTGTTTTTACATATGTAAGTATTATATTTTACATCTTTTGAATTTTTAAAAACTTCTAAACAAAACAGTGTAGTATTAGGATAATTTAAATATCCGGACAAAGAAATTTTTTTTTTGAATATCATTTTAAATATTTATTTTGAATATATTGGATTATATATATATTTGAATATATTGGATTATATATTTATTTGAATATATTGGATATAATTTTAAAAAAAGTATATATATGTTTGTAGTTTCCCAAAAGACGATGGTTTGAAACAACGATGGATTGAAGGAATTCAAACTGCAAAATGGATACCAAATTTAAAAAAGCATAGTAAAATATGCTCTAACCATTTTGCAGTAAAAACAAGGATAGGAAATAAAATGTTTCATATTCCACCGAATTCCATACCAAATGATACAAATATTCATGAAAAACCTACTGTAAGTAAATTATTGAAATTTGTAAATATAATGAAGTTAACAAAAATTATTAAATATATTTCAGCTAATTGTTAATGAATCTGAAACAGACCCTATAAATCTAGCGTATGATACGATAATGACAGAGGAGCCGATGGTAAGTATATTATTGAAATTTGTAAATATAATGAAGTTAACAAAAATTATTAAATATATTTCAGCTAATTGTTGATGAATCTGAAAAATGAAGTGGAATAGGCCTCTTGGGGAAACCACTTTAAAAAAAACGCTCCTATTTCTTTACCTCAATGGTGGTGTGGAAAAAAGAAAATGTTTTGATACAAATATATTAATAACATATTATTTACATATTTATAAATATAGGATAGACAATCGGCAATAATAAGTTTATATAATTTTATATAATAAATATCAAATATGTAAAAAATTTTATAATCAATCTATTGAAAAAACTTATAGAAAAGAATTTAAAATCTAAAAAAAAGAATAAATATTTTAAAATTCAAAACTAGAAAGCGCTGTATTTCTCATATTTTTTTCATATATGTATTAATAATAAATTTTGATTAATTTATCCATTATTGTTAGATATTTTTACTCATCATATTTTTAAAAAAAATTTAAGTCAAAATACATACAAATTGAGGCATATTAAATTCAGAGCACTATCCTGTTTATTTATCAAAATAATTTCCATTAAAAAGAGAGAAAATATATTGAACGAATATATTCGCCTATTTCTGTTTTTTGACAATAGGAAATACCAAAGAAAGAGAGGAATATACCCAAAACATTGGACACTTTTTTGTATGGATAGCCACTTCCATTTAATTCTAATTCGTTGATATTTTACATCTTTTGAATTTTTAAAAGAGAGAAAATATATTGAACGAATATATTCGTCTATTTCTGTTTTTTGACAATAAGAAATACCAAAAAGAGAGAGGAATATACCCAAAACATTGGACACTTTTTTGTATGGATAGCCACTTCCATTTAATTCTAATTCGTTGGTTATTATTCATTATTTGGTGCCTATTTTGTATTTCGATAACGATTACGATTTGATCGAATGAAATGTCAAAATGCAAAGTTGCCATTATGTATTTCGATATCGTTCAGAAATTGGCGACGAAATCGATAGTTTTTCGATGTAAAATTTTACCACGAAAGAGACATCGAAAGAGAGATTTTGTACAAATTATTTCAATTTTGTATTTGAAAGAGATTTAAAAGAGATACAAATATATTTTATTTATATTGGACACTTGGTGTTTTGTTTTATATTTATGATATTTTTTGAAATAAAAATAAATTTAAAAGTTGAAATGAAAGTAGGTATTACTTTATTCTTCATAATAATTTTTGATTGAAATAAATTTTAATAGGAATGAAAGGCCAGTTACAATTAACTGCAATATGAAAAGTTAGTGTAAATAATGAAAAACCATTATAATTTTTCCAAAGAGGTACCAGGATATCTTGTACTCACAAAACCAATTACCTGATTATGATCACATATCTAAAAACAAAAACTGTTATAATAATGTACACTAATTACAATAAAGTATAAACTTATCAGAATTGCATTAATGCTAAAAAATCATTTTCTACTATAACATAAATGTTGTACGTTTTGCTTCGGTGATTTAATTTGAATAAGCTATCTACTGCTCCAATTATTTCAGTAATCTGCTTTAATCATAAAAACAATGTTTGCCTGACTTTTTTCTTCTAGTGAGTAAAGGAATTTGATCCATTTTGCACATAATTATAAACTGCAAATACATATAAAACTTCTTTAACAAAAAAAAATTAGCTGTGTTAGTCCGACATGAAAATCATTTCCTACGTTGAAAATCATTTGCTTGGTACAAAACGCACAGAATTTTAATACACTAACCAATTTAATTATATTTGGAATCGACGTGTTACTTATTGGCTATTTCAATTTTTGCCTTAATTTAATAGTTTTAATAATGTAGATTCATCAAATTCATGTTTAAATAACATACGTATAATCTTCCAAATCTAGTGGATTAGAATAATCCCGAATATATGTTCGCTTGTTTTTTAATTCTGCAATTTGATAGCGTTTTTCAGCACTATCAGAAATTGAAAAATTTAACTCTGCTCAAATCATTTTATTTATAAAAACTTATAATTTTGTAATTATATTTTATTTAAATACTTTCAACTTAAAAATTTCTAGGCACCTCAAAGCGTTGAAAGCGTCATGAGCGTTACGGCAACCTCGAGTATAACCAATTCAATACATTTATATATATATATGTAGTTTAATTTTTTTTGACATGGTGAACCGTCGGGAGCGTCGTGAACGTCGAAGTCGAAATTAACAAGCTGGTGAAATGATGATAACAAACAAAATAGCATAATAATACTAATCAACGTGGCAATGATGTACATCAGCCCAATCTGCTGGCAAATAGGTCAATGATTTTTCAAAAACTTTCATTGTCAAGTCAAAATGAATCAAAATAACATACTGGACGCTAATTTTTAAAAAAAAAATTATTTATTTTTTTTCAAGTTTTAAAATTTATTTCATTTTGTTGTCAAATTAAACAAATAAAAGCAAAAGGCAAATTTTAAATACAATTTTTTTTTTTTCTCCTATTACTCCGCGTGGTAGCATAGGGCTTCGATAGTGAACCTCCATTCCTCTCTGTTGAGTACTACTTCCTTAATATCGTCCCAGGTATAATTGTTGACTGTTAATTCTTGATCGATTGTGCGTCTCCACGTGTTGTATGGTCTGCCGGGTCTCCTTTGTCCTTGTGGATTCCACTCTAGAGCTCTTTTTGCTATATCACTTTCTGATTTCCTTAGTGTATGACCTATCCATTTCCATTTTTTCCTATTTATCTGTCTGTTGATAGGTTCTTCTCCAGTTACAAATACAATTTAAACAAAATAATCATTTTTTTAAAAAAAAGTTTTAGAAAGTGCATGTTCCATCTTCCATTAACTTCCGCCCGCACTAAATAGCAATTCTCAACCAAGTCAAAAAGAATTACAAAAAGAACAACCATAAAATTGATTGATTTGATTTTGGTACACTTTTCAAACAACAGTACAAAAGAAAGGAAGAAAGATGACTTGTTTTAAAATAACTTAATTAAAAGTTAATTGAGTTATTTTCATTTGATAAGTGCCAACTGTTAAAAAATAAGCAAGTTTACAGTTGTGCATTTTAAAATATTTACAATTTACATCACATTTTTGAATTTTAACTTTTTGTGCATTTTAAAATAAATTACGAAAAATGAAAGATTTTAAAATTAATAACTAAATTAAATAACCAATATATCATTGCTTTAACACACTGAAAACTCCTACCACAAAATAAAAAACTAGTCTTCTCTTAACCCAACTAATAATGGCTCTACTACTATTGAGATATATCTTAGATCGGGATAAATTTTTAAGGCATAAATTTTTTGAGATATTAACTATACAAAGTTCGAACGATTTTCTTCGTTTTAAGTTCAAGTGAGTTAACGTTTCAAATTTAAATAATTTAAAAAATGGTTTTAATTTTTATTTTTGATCAAATTAAAAATCTAAAAAAAATCAATTGAATTTTTCAATATACAAAAAGAAAGTAATTTATTTCAATAGTATGACAGGTTCTGGACACGATCATGATCATAAAAATAAGATGAAATAAACGTCAGCTTACTAAAACCATTACTTAGACCTCAAACATGTCACATAAATACATATTTGCAAAATAAAAAGTTACATTTTTGAATTATTTTGCTTTGATACGAACATATATTTCTATACCATAATAAGTTTCGTTTATTTCATTTTATGTCTTATGATTGTGCGCAGAAGCTTTAATTTAAGTTTTATTAAAAAAAAAATTAAAAAATAATGTACGTAAATTGCAAAAATCTTTGCTTTGCCGGTTTGTTACGATATGTTAGCAAATTGTACAATTTTTTCCCTTTTTTTGTGGTTTTTTGTTTAATTGAGGCTGTATTAATGTAGCTACAGCTTTTCCAAATGAATTATTAGAATAAGTAGAACTTAAATCTGTTTTATTTTGATATAAATGTTCTCTGTCGTATGCGTGGCTATTTGCATTCTTATTAATTCCTTCATTAACATTATTAAATAATTCGTTGCTTGGTGGTTCTGGAATAATAGAAATTGTGTCTATGTCGGATTCACTTCTTTTATTAAACATACAATTTTCAATTTTCATATTTGTGTTTACTAGATGGGTCATTTTCTTATTTTCTTCAATCCAATTTTCCGTTTCATATTTTGATTTATTATTAAAATTATTTGTGTTCTTTAGATTATTTTCAAGTTCAAGATTTTTTAGCCTATTGGTGCAAGTTGTCGCATTCTTGTCTTCAAAATAGGTATTATTTGCAAAACCTTTACAACCACCAGTAAGAGTATTTTGTAGTTTGAAATAATCAATTGTTTCATTCCATTTTGGGATATTTGACAATAAATAAGGATTACCTACAACAATTAGTAGGGCTTGTGCTCTTGTTAACATCACATTTAAACGCTATCAATTAGTTATGGTTTAAAATATATTTTATTGGTGTTACAAATATTAAGAGATTACCTTTTCGTTATCTAAAAATCCAAAACCACTTTTATCAGAACGTATTGATCGCACTGTAGAAATTATTATAACTGGCTTTTCTTGCCCTTGAAAAGTTTCCACGGATCCGGTAGCAATTTTATACCAATTACGTTTATCTAATTCTTCTCTAATGATAATATTTTGTTTTTTATATGGAGAAATAATACCAATATCTTCTTCTTGCATTTGCCTGCCGTTGATTTTTTCAAAATACATTATCCTTTTGACATAATCCATAACTACACCAACTTCTCTTGAGTTATACAAACTTAAATATAAAAATAATTTTTTTTAATTTTCGTTTATTATATTTTGCATGTAGTCCTTACCTTGTAGAATATTTATCTTTTTTAGTATATCCATCTACACAATTAAAAATAATTGGTACGTTTTTATTAGGTAAACGTTGCCAATTTAATGCCCAATTGGTAAGTTCTGTAAAAAACCATAAAGCATTTAAATGAAGATGCAAATAAAATTACACCTAAAGTACATACATATTATGAAATTCTTATAACGTTTTCTTTTCAAAAAAAAATCTGACCATGAAAATATCGATGGACCAAAAGAACGAGTTTTGCTCTTCATCCATGACATAAAAAATTACAACTTTTTATATGTCTAAAGCTGACACTCCAGTAAAATGGTAAATATTTTTATACATATTAATAAAAAATTTTAACATTTTTTTTTTTTTTTTTCAAATTTTGTGTAAAATCAAATAATACAATCTTCTTCTTTATTTTCATTGGATGTATATCAGAAATTTAAATATACAATTACATAAATATCTCATAAGCGTACAAAATTTGAAGATGAAAAGTTGAAAACCTTTTAAGCATGAAAATTTGGGATTAGAACAAGAAAAATAATTACGATTTTTTCAGTTTTTCAGGCCAGTATTTTAATTTAAGAAAAAAAAACGCTATTAGCGTCTGTTAAGTTTATAATCAATTTACCTGGTGTTGCCGATGGAATTAATTCATTCGAATAGAACAATCTGTTGGAAATTTCTAAAATATCTTTATGAGTTCTAAAATTTCTAACAAGTCTTGTTTGTATCCTTCGGTTGTAACTTTTATCAGAATTAACCTGATAACATTCATATTTCAATAACCTATCCATTAAGGAATTTTGTAATCCAAATTCAGCAGCCCATTTAGAATGTAAAATTGGCCCCAATTGCTTTGGATCTCCAGCAATAATAATATTTATACTTGAATGATAAACAGCTGAAATGCATATAAGAGCTTCGCTTTCTGTAGATGCTGCACATTCGTCAATAAAACAATATGAAAAAAAGGTTTGTGACATGCCAGATGACTTTAGACGCCCTACAACTGATAACGTACATACAATTATATCATAATCCCCGATTACTTCCAAAGAAGGATAAAAATGATCTCCATATGCTAAATTTGACGACTCAATTAGAATCTCTTCAGTATTTTCTGCTCTTTTTTCAGCAGATTTGGCATATAAACGTAACAATTTGATATGACTAATTCTATCGGTATTATCAATTAATTTTAATACACGTTTTGCTACTTCATCACACGCTGCATTAGATCCTGCTGTAATTAAAATGCGCGCCATAGGATGAACAAGTTTCACTTGTAAAATACTTTCAACAACAGTAGTTGTTTTTCCTGTTCCTAAAAAAATGTTTTTTCTCATTCGATTAAATTATATTTCATTATATCATCAGATGAATTTATTTCACAAACTTAGCAATACCTGGTGGTCCAACAATTATGTAAGGCACATTTTTTACTCCACATACTATATTCATTACAGCTTGTTCTTGCTCTGGATTTATTTTGACACTTTCATTTACTATATCTAACCTAATTGAACATATATAAAAAATATAAATTAACTATGTTTGTGTAATACTTTGGTAGTGCTTACTTTGGTAGTGCTGGACTGTTTAATTGGTAGGAACACACATTTGTAGGAAATAAAAATGATTGTAAATGTAACTCTTTTTCTAATTTTTCAATAGCAAAATATTGATACTGAAAATTACGACGATTTGGACGAAATGATACTGTATACTTCATTTGTACATTTAATTTATCATATTTGCTTTTTCTTATTTCGAAACATACCGTTGTTCCATAAACGCGAGTTATTTTACCAAAAAACTTTGAATTATTTTTAATTGTGCTATCTATTTTTAAAATAACTTCATCACCAGATTTCAAAACGTCTTCAATAATAAAATTGAATTTACCTCCAATCTAATTAAAATAATTTTTGAAAATTTTTTAAATTCAATTATTAATTACATATTAATTTATCTAACCTTTACTGAAAAATCAGCTCCAAAACCTTTGATAGCAGCTTGATACTGTGTTAATTTTGAATAAAAATTTTCTGTTTCAACATCTTCTAATTGCAAAAGATATTTTAAAACATGAGAAGCATTTGATTTCGACAAATTTTTGTTTTTAAAGTAGTCACTATATAAATTTTTTATATATAAATTATTAGTATTTGTTTTCATGCCGACATAATTTACTTACTAGAAATTTTCATCATATGAAACTAAATCATGAAGGGATACATTTTTTCTCTTACAGAGATCTTTTAATTTATTTGTTGGATAATAGCTCTTGAATTTTGATCCTTTACCAAGTTCTCTGAAATGAACAAAATATTTTATAAAACTAAATAAATATGAAAAATTATTTTAAAGTAAAATTTACGTTCTTCTTGGTACTCTTTTTGATATATATTTTGTAAATTTGCAAAAGGTAGAAGATGTTGGTTCTATTAAACGCTGAAAAAAAATAATAACAATATATAGACTAATATATATATATATATAGATTTTTAAAAATATTATATTTAATTAACGTTTTTACCATAAAATAATGTTCTATAAATATTTCATTTAAATTATCCATGTGATATATTATAACTATTGGTTGTTCACTGTCCTTATTAAAAACATGTCGATCAACAATAAAAGAACAACATTTGTCTTAAAACAGATACAATATATGTTTATATATTTTTTAGATTAAATTTAATATTTATTATTTTTACCTTGGAAAATATTACAGTTTTCATCAATTTTCTTTAATGTTGTAATTGAGTTGGATTTAATTGTTATAATTCTATCAATATAAATATTATTCTCTTCTGTTTTCAGGGTTAACTTTAAATAAAAAGGATTCCGACAAATTTTATAAAATATCTCAAAATTCGATTTTAAATTGCTACAAATTATATTAATTAAAATAATTTTTATTTTGACTTAGAAAATAACTCTTACCTAGGATTTTGTTTTAACCATTCAAAGTCAGAAATATCATTATGTTTATGTATATGCTCTTCAAAATTATCTGGTGATTCAAAGTTTATTTGGCATATGTAACAAGAAAACATTTTTCTAATGAAATTTTTGTTTTTTGTTGTTTTAATACAACTTTCGAATTCCAAAATCTCTTCATTAGAATTAATATCAACTTCATAATCATCTAAATCATAAAATTTTATTTTTTATTTATTTTTGTAATGATTTAAAATTTACAATAATTTACCTATTATCTGATCTGTAATTGGTTGTATTACAATTTTATTTTCTGTTTTATTAATTTGTTCTTTATCAAATTCTTCAAGAATTGAATTTTCATATTCATATATTTTTGTAAATTTTAAACAAAAATAACCCGGTTTAGAAGAATAGTGTAAAATTTGATTTTCACTTAAAATGGATCCAATCTACAATATAAACAAAGTTAATTAAAATAATCATATTAATCAATCTAAGTACATAGATGTTAGAGCAGAGTAGGTACTTGAAATTAAAATATTTTTTTCCTATTGATTACAAAAATTTTCATTAACATTACGTCACCAATAACAAAGTAATTTTATTTTATATTAATTTATTTTAATAACACACTACGTACATATATATTTTTTATTTTTATTGTTGTCAGGCGTCAGCATATTAATTTTGCTGCAACGAAATTATATAGATAAGTAGGTATTATAACAAAACGAAACGATAAGATCCCATTACTATTTCAGAAAATATAACGAACCAAATGCATTTGAAATTTGTTTCAAAAAAAAAAAATGCGCTGTGTCATCTATATACTTAATCTACCAAATCGGGGATTCACACGATTTTGAATTTATTTTTAATAAAAATTTCTACAATTTTATATTGAAAATTTAGGGATTTTAAATTTTAAAATGATCAAACATAGGATGGCATACAATACCTAACGGAATGCTTACAATTGGATCCTTTTTTTGCTCGTATAATACATCATTGTCATGACAAAAATCTAAAAATTTTGATCGTAAGAGCTTTTTTGAAATTTTCCATTCATCTAATAAACCATTTTGATATAAGGAAAATGTAAATTTGTTGACAAATTCACCTTTAAAAATAAAAATTTCGATTTTTTAATGAAGATATTTTTAGATTTGTATTAAAATCAAATTATATTTACTTAAATTTATTTCTTTAATTTTCTTTAGCTTTCCATCTCCTTTGTTGCATTTTTTACCGCTACTTGCATTTGTCGACATTTTTATTACACAACTTTTTAAAATATATAGGTACAAGTATTGAAATTATCTTAAAAATTTGATTAATCTATGTAATGGAATTAGGTTAATACTGGCATTTTTAGAATTTTTTTTCTAAGATTTTAAATTTAATCCATCACAAAAAAAAAACACAAACACTATTTCATCCCTTACACTGTTAGTCTCCAATTTCCAATGGAATCAATAATAGTACTAAACTAATAAATAAAATAAATAGCAAATTTAAATTTCAAAACAAAGTAAATTTTCACTTCGGTTTTCGGTTCAAACCGATTTTTTTTTTATTTTGTTTTCGTTTTCATATCACTTGCACTTGCCACTAGAAAAGTTAATTTTTTAAATTTAAAACGTCAACTGTTGAAACTTATATGACTTTCGTAATATGACAAATCATAAAAAAATCAATTTTGATTATTCGTTTTCAACCTTAGGGCCCTATTACACATCAATCATTCGTCAATCTTTCATCCATATATTGTCAATATATGGATGAATGATTGATGAGAATTGATTGATGGCGGTTCTATTCTCATCAATCATTCGTCAATCATGCAAGCAAAATTCCCATCAATCATGTCATCAATCATTTTTGACAAGTTCAGCTGAGGCAAAAAAAATTGCTTTTTGGGGAATGTTCAGATATGGATATAATATTAATTTGTGATGTAATTCAAAAAGAATAATTTTTATATTAATTTTAATAATTATAGCAATTATTGTAAAAAAACGATTGATATATTATTTAAATGTGCAAAAAAATAATTTGTTGTTTTTTATACCCTTTACTTTACTTTAAAAATTCAATTTAAATTGAAGTTAAAAACATTCCCCTAAAAATAATATTTTCAATATTCATATATGTTTCGAAATTATCAATATATTCAGAACACTGCCACAGGTTGTCCTTGCAAAATGTCAAAATATGGGTAAAAAGATTGATGAGTGCATGATTGATGTGTAATCGGTCATCATTCTTTTCATCAATATATTGACAATACATGGATGAATGATTGATGAAAAGAATGATGTGTAATAGGCGCCTTACTTTTTTTACGATACAAAGGAAATAAACTATAATTTCAATATAGTTATGTATGTATTAATAAATAATTTTAAATTGATAATTTTTTGGACAAAGCTTTTTATTTTTATGTTGAAGTGATATCTAATTAAAAACCAATGTGGTCTTGATAAATAAAGATATCAGATAATGATGTTAAAATATAATCGTTTAGGTTTAGATACATTTAATTTTATATATTTATCTAATCGTTGTAAATTGTTGAAGTTCTACAGTTTTAAATTTTCCATATAATTCTAACGGATAATTTCTACCTTCAACAGGTGAATGAATTCGAATTTGTCGCATATGAGTGTCACGTCCATTTTGATGGTTAGATATTACAGCAATTTGTATCATAAAAGTTCTTAAAATCTTATCTCTACTATCCTTAATTGGTATTGGCACCCAACCTAAAATTTAGTCAAAATTAAAATTTTATCTACAAAGAACTGTATATATATAGAGTACCAGTAGGTTCAGATAAATCTACAACTTCAATTTCTTGCAAATCATTAAAATGAGTTCCGGATCTTATTGATATCCTACTTGGTGTATAACTTTCATCCAATTTATAATCGGTATATATGTAAATTTGGTTAATTGTAGTTTTTCTTTGAAATTGAATGTTTACTAAATGAGGAAGTTGTCCATCCGACTGCCAATAAGTATCCATACAATTATCACGAAGTCTTTCAACACCAAAACCTATTCAAGTTATTCAAAGCATTTATCTAGTTTTATATACATATATCAAGCTAGAAATTATTTACATACCAGGTTTACAAGAACTTAAACTCCAAACAGCAGCTCCACCTACTTCTCTAACAGCTCCATTTCTTTCTTGTATTAGAGGATTATATGTTTTTACGTTAGCCATTAAAAAACTTTTCGAGGGCTATCTTACATTACGACATAGGCAAGGTATATTATAAATAATAAATTACAACTAAAATTATTTTCAAGAAAACAAATTATAATTGTTTTTAACTAATCGTCAAAATGTAAACATGAATGTCAATGTCAAACAACGAAAAGCTACAAATAAAAAGTCAATCTTAGTGACTATCGCCAATAGCATTTATGATTTAAGCGGTAAACACAATTGCGACCACCAACTATCAACGAAATTCGCTTTGCTCAACTATTTTTCGTCAAATGAAACACAATTGCAGCGAAACGATAAATAAAACTAAACAATCAAAACAGAAAAGCAAATGGCGGAATTTCAAAATAAAAAAATATTTTATTAAAATATTTTTAAAAAAATTTTGAACAATTTATTAATTTATTTGTAGCATCATCAGATCCAAATACATCGCTAAAAAAATCTAAATTTATATATGTATCTAAATAAAAATAATAAATAATTATAAATTGTAGAACATATAATTTAAAAAAAACAGACCAATTATATTATAACATTAAATTCCATAATATGTAATTGTTTTGTTTTTATTTTTTGATGCTTAAAAAGGTTGTCAGAAATGTCAAATCCAACTACCAGCGAAAAAAATAGAAAATAGCCTTATTTCGACGACAACGAAAATGTGGTTGAGCGATCGTAGTTGGAATTGTGAGCATATACACAAGAGCGTATGTATTTTAATTTTTTCGTCGCGAATTTTTCGTCGGTAGTGACAATTGTGTTTACCGCTTTATGGTAACAATTATTTATAGGCCCCATACACGCTTAAATCTGTTTAAAAACTTGTTACGAAACTTGGGAAATTTATTGGGTTTAACCAGACGATTCAAATTTCAACTTCAACATAATTATGCTTACTTCCAGACGATTCATCAAAAACTAGTATTGCTTTTATATGTGTGTTTAATATTTTATTTGAAAATAAAATTTGAAGCTAGAGGTATATAACGAGAAATTTATTTATTGGAACGTTACATACCATCATTAAGTAAATATAATATATAGAGAGTCAAAGCTAGAAGAAAAGTATAAACCAATTTTTGCGAACTTGTACCTATAAAAAAAAGAAACACAAAACATAAAAATAATTAGAAAAAATTTGCCATTCAGAGTTATGGTGGCAAATATTTATTAGCAAATTTTGTACACATAATTATAATTTATACAAGAAAAACAAAACAAAAATAATAAAAACAACTCACCATTCAGAACTATTTAGAAGCATATTATAAGCGCCGTACACGCTTAAATCTGTTTAAAAACTTATTTCGAAACTTGTGAAAATTAATCGGGACTGTTTCAAAACAATTTCTTAAACAGTTTACAAAATCAAAATTTTTTGATTTTTAATGGGCGGTGTCATAAGTTTCTGAAATTGTGTATGGTGTAGTTTCGAAACCAAAATGTAAATAAAATCATTGTTTACTGCACCTCGTTTATTCAGTAAATTACTAGATTATCTTCGTTGCGAAAGAGTTGAAATCAAATTTCTTAAATGAATGAAATCATTGCTTCTTTCTTTTGATCATCACGTTATTGAAAACCTTTTAAATCCATTAATTTGCTTTAATTTAATAATGCTTTTCTCAATGATTTTTTTTTTGCATATTTTCTTTTAATTTGTTTTACTGTTGAATTTTTTCTTCATTTTCATTTATATTTTACTATACAAGCATTATTTTTTCTTTATAATTATTCTATTTTGTTTTATTTTTAATTTTCCCCAAGCAAGCAAAAAATAATATGAGAAAATAGAACAAAAAATAAATCGTAAAATTAACGTTCAATTCTTTTTGTAATTTTAGACGAAAATAATACGAAATGACGAGTGTTTTCGTTTATTCATTCTAAAGAAGGAATAGAAAGAATAGAATACTTGATGACGTCTCGATAGAATATTTCGAACAAATAGAATAAACGAACAGAATAGAATAAAAAGAATAAACAGCAGAAATTGTCATTGTTTATTTTTTTTATTTATTTATTAATTTTTGTGAACAAAAGTTTTTACTATTTTTTAATTTGCGTAAATTAGTTAATATAAGTTGTAATAGTTATTATAATTATTATATAGACTCATTCCTTGAAAAAAAGAAGAATAAAATCTTTTAAAAAATTTTATTTTCTGAATAATAAATACAACTACTAATTTTATATAAACATTAATATTTATACAACTATTCATAATATTATATTTGTTTTCAAAAACATTTTTTTAATTAACCAATATTTTCCATTTTTTAAATTAAAATAAAATATAGGTAGTCAAATTGTTAATACTGTATGGAATGATAGAGTGAACTGTCATTCCGTAATTTTATTCTGTTTATTCCAACTCTGAGATGGAACAAAAAGAATACGTTCGGAATATACGGAATAAATCAAAAAATACAGAACAGAATTTTTGGAATATTCCGAATGAATAAAAAAACGCTTTTTGACATATTCTGAATATTCCGAATATTCGGAAAGAATAAACGAAAACAATCGTAATGTTCGGAAAAAAATTTAATATGGAAGCCTGATACAGTATATTACAGTATACAAAGCAGTCCACACCAAAAGATAATATGACCGTTCCCGTACGCACATCTTGTAAAAACTTATCCAAGTTTTTCCAAGTTTTTACCAGAAGTCGTTCCTGTACTGAGAGTTTTTTCTAAAAACGAGAGAAAACATATGTTTTCAACTTCGTTCAACAAAGTTCAACAACATTCTCTCGAATAAGTTTTTGCAAGTAAAATTTTAACTTGTAAAAACTTATACTTTAAATTTTTGTTGTTGTTTTTGTTTTTGTTGTTGTTGTATTTTTAGGTTATGTTTTTATTTACTTTTGTAATTTCTCATATGTGTCTGTTATGCAAAATTTTGTTTTTTAAATGAAATTTATTAAAAAAAATGAAAAAATAATTTAGTGGAGGATAAATTTCATAATTCTTTATTATTGTAATATATGTATAATTTAATTTAATAATACGGATACACTTGATAAGGATAAATCGTCAGCTAAGTCTCTATAACAGCAAGCTTCATGACCCGCAAACCATAAAAATGCAGCTATATGTTTTTCTGAGCTACATTTTTATCTGCACGTAGGTTTGCAAAACTTTCAAATGTTTGCAGCTCTTCATATAAATATTTGAAAACATTTTTGCTTACACGAAAATGTCTTACAAATTCCTCTTCACAATAACCTGGAACTATTTCTTCCAAATAGTTTCGAATGCAATGTCTTTTGTTTTTATGTAAAAAGTTCTCCAACAGCACTTGCTTTAGAATTACATTCCTTAACTCTTCAGTTTCGCTTTCACTAAAAAAATGTAATAAAAATGTAATCCGAATCGCTACTTAGTAATATATATTTTTTATATCTTCCGCTGCCATTTCGTTTAAATTTAATTATGTACAATTCTTTAAAAAAAACACCTCCGGAAATTCAAAATGATTGTTTATAATTAAATTAATTTCAGAATGTCAGATTGCTTGTCAGCTGTTTGACAGCTGCAAGTTTTTACAAGAATTGCGTTCCAGTACTTTTACTTGCAGATGAGAGTTTTTCTAACTCTTTTTCCTTTTTTTTTTTTTCTCTCTTTTCTCTCATTTGCAAGTTTTTGCCAGAAAAGTACGGGAACGGTCCTAATTAATAATAGTGTTGGAACCTGAATTCTTAAAAAGTAACAAAAGTTTCCAAAAATAGTAATAAAACGGCCAAAATAGTAATAGATTTCAATCTTAATCTTAAATTATTTTGAATATGTAGCTACATAAATGTATTAGTAAAATAGAATAAAACAAAAAAACAAATTTAAACCACAAAACATTTTATATCTTTTTATTATTTTTATATTTTTTAAAATTTTTGTTTTATAAATTTTTTATTTTACGAATTAATTTTGTTTATATTCGCCTTGTTTGAAGGTAAATTTGCAAGCATATTCTAATAGATCTTTAGGTGGGTCTTAAATGAAAAATGATGATTTAATTATTTGCTCTTTAGTATTTTTATGATTCACTTACCTTATTTTGAAATATTGATCCATTATATTTTCAAATTCGAATACAATCCAATTGAAAAAAATAAAAAAAAAAAATAAACGAATTAATTTGAAAAAATATCTTGACTTCCAGTGCATAGTGCATCTTCCATGAGATAATGTCAAAGAATATTTATAATATGGATATGGATAATATTATGGATATTCTTTGATGTTGTTCATGCAGTTCATGTTCATTTTTCCAGTCGATTTCCAATATTGTAAGAAATAGATAGAAATAAGAATTTAATTTATGAGAGAGAGAGATGAAAATTCAAAATACAAAAAATGAACGACTTTTTTGTATGAAAGAAATATTGTTGTATTTATTCTTAGTTATCAAAATTTGCAGATGCGATACACTTAACGGGAGATTTTTGTTTATTTATTTAGCCCACTACAGATTTTCATGTGAACGGTCGCCTGAAATTTTTTAAAAATAAACGTATTAAATTTATTAGTGTATGAGAATAATGAAATTTTGAATGATTGATTTTTTACATGTACCTACATAATATATTAGTTTCAAAAATATGTTATTTCTTAAATATCATATTATTTTCTTTTATTATCTTATAAGGGAAGTAAACATTTTTTTTTTTATTTCAAACAGATTATAATTCATGTATTTTCAATATACAAATTTTTTCAGGTATTGAAACAGGTAGTGAAAAAGAATACCAATCATTCTTATTAATAGATAGTCTTTGATACAACCAAGTTAATAATAAGGTGCACTGGAATAAAATTTTATAAAATTTTGAGTATGTTGCAAGAAAAGTTGAGTATGTGGCATGATGAATTTTTAAAAATAATCGGTTTAAACTTGTATTCGAAGTAAATGAAAATGACTGACAGTTGTAAACAGTTACAGTAAACAGGTCATATTACATTTCGAAAATATTTTACTGTCGCGACTAGAAATCGTTAAACTTCTGGAAAACCAATTAGCACTCAATTGTGCCTTTTTGATACGACTCGATATTCACGACTCGAGTGACCTATTTCTTGTTGTTGGTTGTTATAGAGGGATCATTTCAAATCGTTTAAGGTCGAATAAATTTTTATTTTATTCTCTAATCAAGAATAAATTAATTGCATTACATTTAAATATTCCTTTATTCTTTTTTTCAATATTTTGAAAACATCATTTATTTATGTTTTAACTAAAAAATTAGGTGCATGCACTACTTAAATTTAAGTTTATTTTTGTTATATTATGAATTAAATTTTATTAAATTTATTTGATTCAAAAATATTAACTGTAAAAATGAATTTTAATCGGAAAGCTTTTTCTTAACATTCTTTTTAAATATTTCCTCATAGAGGACAATAGTATGTAATTAAGATTAAAAATAAAATCAGTAAAATATGAAAACGATAAAATATTTTCAAGTATATTTTTATTTTAGTAAAAGTCATATGCATACATTTAAATTTTCAATATATTATAATTTATATATTAGATTAATTTGCATTGAAAGTAATTCAGAAAAGATGTAGCAACAACTTTACTAAATTGTTATTTTTAAAATAAATTTCTAAATAGCTAATTTAAAATTTACAATAATTTTTGATATTTCTAAGCTTTCCTTTTAACGAAGTTTTTCTTTTAATTTAATTTTTTTTTGTAAAATAAAACTTTAAAACCAGCCATGTATTGTTTTGTCTATTAATTTACACTAATATACAATTATAGATGTAAACATTTATGAAATACGTACAAATATTATATTACTATTAAACTATAACAAATTTTATCAGTATATATTTATATATTCGCATAGATACTCAAAATAAGGATGGAAATTGAAATACAATATATCTTATTTTAGTTATATTTTCTGACAACTCCATAATTATAAACTTTATTTAATTTTCAGTTTATTTAAAAAAATAACTTTAAGATTTTATATTTACAAGAATAAATATATTTAATTGTATATTGAAATAAAATTTCTTAATTTATTAACGCACAATACAAAATATTATAAATATTGAAAATGACTAAAAAAAAATAAATAAATTCGTTTCAAATTTATTATTCTTTAATATTGAACAATTATCAATAGAAATTCAATTATTGGTTATAAAATTTCGAACTAGAGTTTTTTTTTAAATATACTTTTATCTTTTTAATACATGTTTTTGAAAATATTGACTTAAGAGAATACATTTTTCTGAGAAAATTTAAACGAAATTTTTTATTTCTAAGATTTAGTTCGTATGTAACTTGTATGTAAATTATATCTCCGTAGTGAAAGGAAAGAAAAAATAAATAAAAAACTGAAAAGCAGACCAGATACGAGAAGTCTGCTATACAAAATAATACTGAAATTTGTTAGAGTTTGAACCGCTCAAAATTATTAATTAAAAAATAATTTGAATTAAAAAAATCGAGATCTGAATTTTTTGAATAATTTTATATTTTATGTAAAAACAGTAGAATAATCTGTATCGGAACTCCTGTTTTTAATTTCAGTATTTTGATCTTTGTTGAGATCATAGACACTTATACATTTAAGTTTGTTTTCTGATTTGTTTTCATATTCATGTATATTTTCTGCAATTGATTTTGCTTGTAAATTATAGTTAGTTTTATCTTGCGTTAATAAATTTGTAATTTTTTCATTTGTATATCTTATATCTACATATTGATATGATCCATAATTTTTATGTCTATTGTTATTTCTTGTTACAGTATCAAAGTCATTAATATTATTCTTTTCGTAAATATCTGTTGTAAAATTATTAAAACTGCATAATTTTTCATCTGATGTTGATAGCAATAATGATGAATTATTCTTACCAAAACTACAAGATTGATCTGATTCATTATCAATTGTAGATATTTTATATTCAACTGAATTATTGCAATTAATGCTATTATGAATATCAAATATGCAATCAGTTTTTACATTTTCAATGCTTAGTTTTGAATTGGGATATCCAAATGCTGCTTTATAAATTTCATTTAAATTATTTTCAAAATTTTGAGATGTATTATTTTTATCTTCGAAACGTGATAATAATGAGGAAATATCACTTTTTGGTTTTCGCATTGCTCTTAACTGATCAGATAACCTAGAGCTTTTTTGTGATAGATCTCTTACTTCCAATTCATTTTTTTCCAAGCTTTCACATGTTCTTAATTTCGGAGTTAAATTATCTGTAAATAATGCTTTAATATGTAACTTTGAAGATAAATTGCTTTCATTTTCTTTTAATTTTGATATTGGGGTGTATGGAGGTGTCAAAATCAGTTGAGCGGGAATATCTATAACAAAAAAGGAGAAATATTAGACAAATTATTTTTAATTACTATTAATTCTACAATATAAATAATAATTATACTAAAAATGTGACCCTGTCAGTAATATTAAATTAATGAATAAAGGTGAAAAAGATATTAAAAGTAATATACAAAACAAAAAAAAAAAAAAAAAATGGTTTCCAGTAAAATTAACTAAAGAAAAAATTTCAATTAAAAGATATTCTTTTGAACATAAAAATCAATAAACTATTATAACAAAAAAAGTGAGTTTTAACTTTTGCTTCAATTTAATAGATATATATTATGTTAATTAAAACAAAAATAAAAAATAAAATAAAACGTGAATAAACTAATAAAATATTTCTACAATACAACTTTTCTTATAACATGCTAAAAATTTTAATTTTTTAATACACAAATTGAATAAATTCAATTTTTACTTCATATTATTAGACATACCTTTTTCATAAGTTAAAATTTTTTAGTTTTAATTATTTGTATTTCAATTTAAAAATATTTTTAAGAATTAAATAGCTAAAAAGGATTTTATTTGTAAATTTCTAGCTTTATTTTTATTTATTTAAAATCTGCTTTATCTTATCCAGCATTTTATATTTTCAATATGTTGCTCTACACTATATTTAGATCAATCATCTTAAGGGGCTAACAACTGGAATTAATTGAGAAAGTTTTTGTTCATATGATTTTCTTAATAAATATATTTAAATTAAAAAAAGAAAAAATATGAAAAAAAACTAACAAAATATTTTTTTAATTTAAATTTAATAGTAAAATTTTGAAAAACGTATTTAAAACTATTATATACAAAAAAAATGTTTTTTTTTTTGTATGAATACATTTAATTTGGATTTGTTTTCCTAAAAATAACGACAGAAGAATGAAATAAAAAATTTACTTTCCATTAGTAGTTATTAACTTATACAATGAACTAAAACAATATAGAAACATGTAAGTTATCGTTCAATTCATATTTAATTAACAATTCTAATTATCAATAAAAGGAATTAAAAATTAAAACCATGATAAAATATGTATTAAAAAAAAAATAAGAATAATATGTTAAAAGTGGTAAATTACCTTGTAGAGGACTAGCACTATTTGGAGAAGATCTTCCATTTTGTTGAATTGAATTTAAGATAGAACTACAAGGTACTATTGAAGATGACGCAGAAAATGTTATCGAAGATAATTTGTCGGAAGCAGTAATTTTATTACTATTTTCAATTTTTGTATTAGTTTTGTTCTTTGTTATTTTGCTATTAGTACCATTTTTGTAAGTTTTTAATTCCATTTTTACAATACTTTCTTCTGATTTTTTCGCAATTTTCTCTAAAATTGGAGAAACAGTCTTTTTAATTGGAATTTTCCCTTCAAACTTTTTTTCGTGATTAAATATATCTAGTGTTGGACTTTGCAATTGTTTTGTCAAATGTGCATTCAATTTTTTCAATGTTTCTGTATTTGCAGTTTGATCTTTTAACAAAATTTTCTTTTTATCTAAAAAAAAAAGTACAATGTGATAATTTGTTTTAATGTTCAAAAAGATTTTTGAATATCACGTACCAGTATTATCTGTTTTCTTTTTTCGTCCACCCTTACTTTTGGTAGATTTTTCATTTTTTTCTGATTTAGGATCTTTGTTTTTCTTGGTTCTTTTTGTTGTTTTCTGTGCCTTTTTAGTTTTACATTTAATTTTACAGTTTGATGAAAACCAATCATCATCATATTCAGAATCAGTTTTACGTCTTCTCTTTGTTTTCGTATCATCTTCTTCATCTTGGTCAGAATCATCAATATATTCTAAAATTTCCTTACTAGTTTTTAGGTTTTCTTGTACACATAACTCTTCCTCTTCTTCTTCTTCTAATGTTACAACACTCTCATGTAAAACTGCTTTTATATCATCAGGTATATGGGGATTTGACTGAATTTCATTTAAATCTAAATCTGGATTTCTTTCTTTAAATGATTTTTTTTTCATTGGCATGCATTGTTTTTTCATCCTTGATATTAATGTTGGAGCTATTTCATCATTGCTAAAAAAAAAAATTTCATTGATTCATCAAATTTAGTAATATATTATTATATTGCAGTTACTTTTTATTACACAAAACATCAAAATCTGAAGGTAGATTGGCAGCTATTTGATTGGTTTGATCTTCTGGGTGGAAACCAATATCACGTCCTTCAAGCCAAGCCTCATATTTATCTGGTTGAAAACGTTTGACAAATGTGTCCATAGAAATTTTAACCATATCGTTACTAAAAAAATGTTTAGTATGTGAGAAAAATATAATACATACATTATATCATTCTGCTTTTAAAATTTTTTAATTACCTGCATGTGCACTGTGATGCTCTTTTACCATATTCGATCCACCTTTTCATAGCAAAATTTGTAGACTCAGCGCAATTAAACCCATGATTAAATCCAGCATGATATCCAAATGGAAATGTAATCATAATTTCACCACTTTCTTGGGTTATCTAAAATTATTTATAAAATCATTAAAATTTTGAAAATCATAAGGATTTATTTATTAAAATACTTTGTTAACTGGAATACCATGTTGTCTCAAAATTTGTGGATTTATCAACGTCATTTTATGTCTTAAATAAGCATGACAATTTTCATAACTAGCTGGAAAATAATCATTGGCGATTTTTTCTAATTTTCTACCATGTTCGGGGGGTACAGCATACCATGTTTTTGGTGCTCCAAAATGTAAATAATTAATAGAATATAAATCCATGTCCTCAGTATGCCATGCAAATGTGGTTTTCCACATTCCAAAATATAAGTAAGCTGTATTCACACCATCAATTTTAATACCATAATCTTCGTTAACATAGTCCAAAATTGTACCCAATTTATTTATATTCCATATCTAAAAATGAGTGATTGAATTACTATTTTAAAGTTATATTTTAGTTTTTCTTACATTCTGATCTGTATCGGTTATACTTCCGCTAATATCAGCGCCGTATATCGGTGCAACATAAGTAATATTTTTCCAATATTTTCTTTCTAAATCTTCAAAATCAAAATGCTTTGGTGTTTGATACCGTTCTGTATTGGCTAATTCACTAAATTGTTTTACGGTTAAAGGTTTTTTTTGTATATTTATCTGCTGATAAAGTCCTTGTTTTCCAGTTGCTACCTGACATATTGGAGCTGGAATAGTTACATTCAATGCATCTAAGTCTTTGTAACCTCGTTTCCTTGGAATCCATTCAGGTGGCGGTATTACTTTAGCTAACCCAGCTTTTTGTGCTCCTTGGCTTTCCATATATTCAACATATTTTGAAAAATTTTTAAATTCTTCAAAAGTAGGTCTAAAGACCATAATTTTTGGAATTTCACTCATTTTTAATTTGCCTTGCATAAGGTGTATTTGCAAAGAATGTTTTTAAATTACTCTTCAAGTGAAACAAAAATTTTAAATCCTTTTATGGATTTCTGAAAATGCAAATAGGTAATTTTATATTCAAAACATTTATTTTTAATTGTCTGATCTGTTATTTTTTAAAGTAATATTTATTTGCAATTATAAAAAATTGCATTTATTAAATTACAGTTATTATTATTTCTTTTTGTGTTTAGTATGTTAAGCATAATATAATATTAAATTCAAATTTGGCTTAATTTCTTCAAAGACGCTTTCAATTGAATATAACATATAATCATTTTATATTTTTAGTTAGATATACGCACTTTATTTTCTAATATTGGTATGAATTTCTTTGAAATATAAAGTAAACACAATATTTTGTTATTTATATTTTTGAAAAAGGTATAATAAAAACAAAAAACCGATAAAAAATATTAAACCTTTAGTTTTTAAACTGAACAAAAGTTACTGGTGTACGTGACTTCTGCACTTCACTACATTCACACAAACTGTTTTTTATTTTGCTTTATCTTTCAAACTGGTCAGTAAAATATATAAATTCATTCAAAAATTAAAGACAATATTTTTAAATTTAAAAAAAAATTAGAACAATGTTTTGTTATACCTGTTTTTTTAAACACTATATGTATTAAATTGGTTGAACCTTTTATCTATTGGTTCGATAAAATTTTTTTTAAGGTACCTAATATTACTTTGCAGTAGCCATTTTGAACACTATTGAGTAGGTTTTTTCACTTTTATTTTTTAATTAAGTCTTTAAAAATTCTCACCTTTTTTAATTTTTAAAATTTTATTTTTCACAAATCGGATTAATTTTTTTTTTTATTTCTTAATATAAAACCATATTTATACAATTTTTTTATTTGCTAATTTCTATTTTCTTTACTAAATAATAACCTTTGCGTGATGTGATACTGTTCAAATTTTGATTGAAATTTGAGAAAAAGAAAAACTTTTCACAAATACATACATATAAAATGACAATTGACGTTCACGTTATACACAAATTTAAAAATGTCAGAAAATTTTTATATGCACATAATATGACATATCAACACTGCCGCCGCCGTGAAGTGAATGGGTTCGTTCAGTAGCATTAACCGGTAGATCTGGAATCCATTTTGGATCCATGTACCATATATCTGGCTACTGAACGCAATTCACCACAATATAATAGGCAAATATAATGAGTACTTTTAAAAATAAATTAAATTTGAATGGAATAATATTTATTATCATACATATAATTTATTTTTTATAACTCTTAATTTAAGTTTTATGTACATAAATCTTCGTTAAGAGTTTAAATTTTCATACTAATTCAAAAAATAATGGCGATTTAAATTTAAAAACTTTCATAAAAAATATAAACATTTAATTTTTCTTACGGTAGATGTCACAACACTCAACATAAAAATTGTTGTTCTTGTTTTTACATATAAAAAGTCAGATCCATGAAATGTATCTAGAATTTTTTCAGATCCATTTTCATTAACCGCGATATATTAACCGGTACATTTACCACACCGTTCAGTAAACAGATCCAGGGATCTGTGGATCTCAGATCCAAACGTTAATTTCACTGAACGCTACCAATATAATATAAAGACTTGCGTTGCGACCCGTTACGATATGCTTTGATTTGAGATGCTTGATAAAAATTGCACTAAAGATTTGTCAGAAAAGTCGTATTTATCTCGTCGTAATATTAACGAACATTTATAATAGTGCATATTGGTTTGGTACATATTATTTTTTGGTACATATTTATTTTAAATTATGTCTTGGTATATATTTTTGTACATTATATTTTTATATTATTTAGTTAATTATGTCTTAATTTAACTAAATTATATTTTAACCGAAGTTGTATTGAAAATTACATTTTCAGTAATTTGCACCACCATTTGAAAATTTGTTCGGTTCTCTCAGGGTTGAACCCGTACTCCTCTCGGTCGTTACATTACTACACTCGAGTGCTTTACCACTCGGCTACCTAGGCCACTGATGATTTAAATTGAATCATAATTTATAAAATAAAAAGTCTTTAACTTAAAAGTAAATAAACTTTTTGAATTATGTATGTGTGGACTATGTTATTTTTATAAATTTTTAAAAATAATAAAATATTATTATAAGTTTTTAAATAATATCATAATATGTACTGTATTTTTATGATTTATTTTCAAACTGCAATAATTGTAGTACGTAAAATGATGACTATTTATTATGATTAATACTAGGAATATTAGGAATGATAAAATTTAAAAAATAAAACAAATTCACCTGAAACAGTAAAAATTAAAGGGAACACTAATATGAAATACATAAAGAGAAAATTAAAAAAAATAATTATATTTGGCCTTCAGCCACAACTTTTAAAGAAAATAATTTTAGTACTATAAATAAGTACTAAAAAATTAGATGACCTGTTTAATTTTTAATAATAGATATACTTATTATATAATTTCTGTACATGTACTTGTTTTTAGAAGAACTTTGGTAATTGTAAATCGATCGAACCCCTAATAAAGCAGCGCCTCGTTGTTTCTAGGCAGCGTTAGATGGTTATTCCATTTCATAGGACCGGTTACTGTAGGCCGATCACCTGCATAATCGGTAAATCAATGGATTGGAAATAATAAAAGAAGAAGCTTCGGGTACACGAATAAATGCCCGATAACGACCTTTGGCACAAAAAAAAGGACCCGAATTGTACAATGGAATGTAAGAACACTTAACGGAGCTTTAGGACTCCCGCATAGGAGTCAAATGGATACTTACAACAAAGACAAATTTACAACCAAACAAGCGAACAAAATCTTGGAATTTCACAACCACAAAAAAAAATCTGGATAACTGACAACACATGGGCCTTGATTAAAAGAAGAGATGAAATGAAGAGAATGATAAACAACAGATCGGCATCAAGAAGAGAATATGAAGAAATAGCGAAAATAGTGAAAAAAGCAGTAAGAAGAGATAAAAGAAATTTCTACAAAATTTAACCGGAGAAGCAGAAAGAGCAGCACAGCAACATAATCTGAGGGAATTGCATCGCATAGTCAAGAACTTAATAAACCAGTTGGAACAACAAAGTAAAACAATAAAAGAAAAAAATGGTGCGCTCCTCACAAACTTAGAAGACAAATTAAAGAGATGGGGAGAAAATTTTCAAGAACTGACCAACGAAGAAAGTACAAATAATGAAGAAGACATAAGAAACAGAGACGATGCGAATATCATCTACCAAACTCAGAGACTGCCAATATCTACCCAAGCACCAAATATAGAAGAAATTAAAGTTACAATCAAAATCCTGAAACATAACAAAGCAACAGGTGAAGATGGCATTTCGTCAGAAATAACAAAACTGGACCCAGACCTATTTGCGAAAACAATTGAACCCCGCATCAGAAAAGCATGGATAGAAAAGAATATACCACCATTATGATTGTCAAGATACCAAAGAAAGGCGAGACTTGGCAAATTGCAGCAACTGGAGAGGAATCACGGTTCTAAATACTATTCATAAGATAATAGCAATTATTATAAGGAAAAGATTAGAGAAGTTCTAGAACCAGCTGTACTACGGAAAGAGCAGGAAGGTTTTAGACCAAACCGAAGCTATGTTGACCATTCAAATACTTTACGGATCATAGTTGAACAAACAGTAGAATGGAATGCCCCACTATAACTACTATTCATAGATTTTAAGAAAACATTCGACACAATCAAGAGATGCTCAATATGGGGAGTACTCACAATGAAGGGAGTTCCAGAGAAAATCTTGAACATCATCAAAGCGATGTATAAAGATGCAGAGACAGAGAGGTAACATCACAGGTTCAACACAGAGGTAACATCAATGATCCATTCTACACCAATATAGGAGCTAGACAAGGATGTCCACTATCACCACTTCTCTTCAACACAATACTAGACGACATTCACACTGGAATAAACGTAATAGAATGGGATCTCTTCGGCAACTTAGAAGACTAAGATTGCGCAGATGACGTATCCCGTATCCCTCATATCAAGGAATGAAATCCTCTTCCATCAAAGTATAGTTAATATCGGCATTCGGCTTTATTATTGTGGTATATAACCACAATGCTATTTGATTTCTCATTTGCGTTCCCAGAGCATCTTCATCCTCTCCATTTACGTTCAGAGAGTACTTCTGTTCAATTTGCAAGTTCAGAGTGCTTTGTCTAAGATTTTGTTGAAATAAATATTATAGTTTAGCTTTTTATTAAAAACAGCGTAAGGGTTGTTACAAGGAATTTGACCTTTTTAAAAAAGTCAATAGTTACACAATTAACAAAATAGCTTTCTTTAATATATCCTTCAAGCCACAGAAGTACTCTTGCTGGGATTAATAGATAGTTAACCCTCCGCAGATTGACCTTATTTTGAGTGTCTGTTGAGTTATTTGGTTACTGTTAACAGTACTGTTAACCTGACTTTCCAAGAGGTTACACTACTTTATTTTCTTACATCTATTCCTCTTCGCATGCCTTGCCTTACCTTTTGTAGTATTGATATCGTTATTAGCCATTGTTTTAAGAGAAAATATGTCAGACTTATTGGTATATAAGACTTTGGTTGGTCAATTTTGGACAATAAAAATAAATTGAACTGTGAAAAGAAATTCGACTTTAATTAATAAATTAAATATATCACTAAAAACAAGTCTGATTATCAAAAATAATTGGTCAATTTGGTTTTTGATCGCTTAAGGTATACCTCTCCCTCCATATATATATATACAAAATGTACAACCCAAGGATGACCATATTAGAAAATATTTTCTAGAAATGGGAGAAATTCGTATATTTTGTCCTTTTTGTAGTAACCTGCGAAGATATCACATTTTTCCGGAGAATTGTGAAGTTTGAATTAGCGAATGATTCACTTATTTTCTTCGTAAATAAGATGTTTCAATCCTTTCAATTCACATGTTTATTAGTTTTTTCTCAAGATGACATGATATATTAGCTAGATTAAAAAGTTCATTATGGTATAAAATAATAGCAGTCCAAAAAAGTTCGTTCCAGATTTCAATACTCGGGATCTCTGTACTTTCCTTTGAGATGATATAGTTAACCTATATTTAAATTAGGTGCGTGTAGTGTATATGTCTAAGTTTATTTCTAAGCTGAAGGAATTGTATCAACGTATACATAAATTGTTTTAGACAAGCTATTCGCAAACATTTAAGCTATTCGTTGGAATCTTTAAGTTCTAGTCCTTCAGAAACCTACGAAATCAATTTCATAACTCGTTTTCTCAGAGACAAGAAGATAGTCATTACCTAAGCTGATTTACTATTTCAGTTACTATCAGTAACACCATTTCCAGCTGTCTTCACATTGTTTCAGAGATATTGGGACTTAAAACATTTTGGCGACTGTTTTGTTTTTGCAAAGTTGTCAATTTTATAGCGTAAACACAACGATTAGTCACAAGATTTGAAATTTTTTTTTCAGGCTTGAGTAAGTATTGCCAAAATAATGTTTTGAGAAAATGATATGTTTTTAACTGCCTCTATACTCGGAAACTAGTACAACAAATAAGACGGGTTCGGAGTCACACAGCAAAGAGTTAAATGAGTTATTTCTCTGAATATTTGGTTAGAAATAAATCCAGTAGATTTTCTGATCCCTGCCCATTGGTCGTTTCAGTCAGATATCCTTTTACAAGTTTGGAAAAATTAAAAAAATTGAGAATAGTTGTACTTCCTTGACTTTGCTAGACTTTATTCCGAATTCAAGAAAAATGAACATTTACTTTTTTCTCATTTCTTTATCTTCTAAAATTTTACTTAAGTAATTAGAACATAACTATACATATTTTTTTTTTGAATTAGGGGGGAAAATTTGGGTAAATGTATTTTATTTTATCAACCAACGCAAAAAAAGCCAACAATAATGTTTCACTTTACCTACACTTCAATTTCAGCATTTGAATGTAGCCATCAAATTACTGATTAAGACATCTTCTATTGTTTCGGATTCGGAGCATATTAAAAAAATATTTTTTTTTTACTACCAAAAATAATTAAAATTTGATTTTTAAAATATTTTTCTTTTTGATATATTTGTTTTATTTTTCTTTTAAATTTTTTTTAATACAAAAAGAAAAAATTATAAATATATGTGTGTATGCACATATTAACATTAGTTTATATTTTTATCTTTTAAGTTCAATAGCAGTAATAAAGCAGCATTCATTTTTATCATCTTTAGAAAGACGCCACTTAATATCATATGTATTCTGAAATAAAAATATTGTAAAATTTAATTATAAGTATATTATAAAAATAAAAATAATATTACAAAAAAAAAATTAGCTAGGACTAGGTGCTGTATAAATGGCAGACAAAAACCACGATGGACGATGGTTAAACGATGTTAAATTATATTTAAAAGATCATCTAATCTAAGTCCTAAGTTGTACCTGATGGAGTATATCATCGAAATGAACATTTTTTTTTACTCTATTTTTCTTTATTCACTAATATGTATAGTGTGTGTATTATTTATTATTACATATTCTTAACCTCCTAATTTTTTTGAAGTTTTAGAAGTAAAAAAAGGTTAGAAGAAGAATAAAATATTTGAAGAAAAGCCGTCCGTGATCGACAAAAATGGAGAATGTTGATGAGGCCCATGGATTGTTTGTTGGCCACATAAGTAAGTAAATATAAATTGTTAAAATTTCGAATTTGTTTTGAAGAGAATTTTTTTATCATTTCCACAATTTTATACATATTAAAATTTTGTATCCGAAACTAAAAATTTTACATATATTCATTTTACGAATCGCTAAAACTGCAACCTGCAACCTTAATCCATATTAATATATAATTATATTATATCATAATAGGAATTTATTTATTCCATTCCTAAAGCCAACAAAATATTTTAGTATATTCGGATCTAAATTTCCTTGAGTTTACATTTTTGAAGTTTTTTTTTTTAAATTTTTTTCTGTTTCATAATGATTTATAAAATATATTTTCCTATTGGTATTGGAAATTATTTGGAAGTTAAAATGAATGAAGGTGAAGAAAAGAAGTTATTTTATGTCTGTTATTTCAGGCAACAACAAGGAGAAGGAATCTAAACGCGTAAGAAATCTGAATTACGATTCGTTTGCGAATTCGAGATTCGATATGCAAATTTGAAGAACAGATCATTAGTAACAAAAAAATTGCGCAAACTAGTAATACGTGACATCGCGAAGATTCGAATTATGCAACGCATTAAAATCCTGTTTATTATTTGTTTATGATCAGATTTTTTTTATAAGGCTGTCATTTTAATTTTTTGCAGAAAATGACAATTAAATTTAGCTATACTTACAGTTGGGAATTTCTTTGAAATTGATAATGAATATTTATAGGTTTGTTGGACTCCTTTAACAATTGGACATGTTGTATATTTGCAAGCATCAGTATCCATTCCTACCAAGGGCATATCAATTTCAGTTGTCCAATACACTCTACCTTCTACTGAATCAGCTTCAAAATCTGTGCAATGATTTTATTATTAATAATATAAAATATTAAAAGTTTTTTAATCCGTTATACCAGGTGTATAATCAAATTCAATATCAGCAGTTTTTCCTCTTTTAATAATACATGGTTTATTTGATGTTGCTTCTGGGCACGGATTAATACGAACACTACTTACAACACATTTATTTTCTGAAAAATCATAAAAAAATATATTTAAATACAATTTGTTTTTAATAAATTAATGTATATACTTCTATACTTCTTTCAACAAGATTAATTTTTATTGAATATTTTTTTTTATTTGAATCCAAATTATAATTTAAAGTTATTTCTAAGAAATATTTTTTTTCCGAAAATTGACAAAACATTTCACATCTATATGTACATAATGATTGTTTTTACAGGTAAAACTAGATAAACTAATGTTATGTGTTTGGGTTTAGTACATCTAGGTAGTAAATTTCGGAACATAAAATTTAAATTACAAACATTTTAAATTATAAACATTTTTATGATGCTGTTAATTTTTGGAAAAGGATTAGGATATATGTACATATCTCTAATATGATTTGATATTGTTAAATTGCAAGTATACGTATACAATCGAAAATGCATTTTGAATTTTTAAAAGTAAAATTATATTAGTACTTAGTTATTGTTTCTCTCTGTTGTAAAAAAAATAGTGATTCTGAAAAAAATATGATGTTGTAAAAAAATATTAGTTCTGGGGATTATTTTGTTCATATATTGTAATTTTCATGGAATAAACTTTTGCAAAATGTTTTTTTTTGATTAATATGATTTTATTTTTTCACTTTTTTTTTCAACTGTTTATGAATATTTATAGAAAAATAAAATTTGTAATTTAAACTTAAAAATTTCGTTAAAAAAATTTCCCAAAGTGAATTTAATATTAGATTTAGAAACATCTAAATGGTGACACGATTATGTATGGATGTATATCAATTTTGTGCAAAATCATTGTTGAATAATTATATTGATAATCTGCATGGATTTTGAATTTGTTATAATATAATATATAGGCATGTATAGGTATGTATGAAATAAGCGTTTGAATAAAATTAATTTGCAAAAAATATTTGAATAAAAAATTCTGTTTATATCAGATATCTATCAGAGTTAAAATAATAGCATATAATGAAGTATTTATTAGACCCAATTGAGCTATGGTGTGCAGATTTTTACAACATTATTGCCTCTCTTATAGAAATTTATAAGAGAGCAGCGTCCAGATTATTATTGTATCGTAAGGCATAGATTGAATTTAAATATTTTATAACCAACTGGCATTTCGCTATTAATTAGAAAGCACTACTCTAAACTAACTACTAATATAATTATTAATACTAAATAAGTATACGGACACCGGGACACATAAATATACGGACAATAAATACACAAAAAATATATTAAAATCAGGATTTCGTTCCTACAAAAACATTTTTTTTCTTTAACATCCAATCCATGTTATAGCAATGTATCTATAATTTTCTACACTTTCAAGCAAAGTACACCAAAATATGCTTGTTAATCTCAATTCTCAATCTTTCGAATCAAATGTTAACCACAAACATTAACCATTGTCCATTCGTATAAACAATATTAAATTGGGTGTTTATGTTTCCTTTATCTCGTTTACTAGTAAATATTTGAGGTTAATTAGATGTAGGTACAGTTAGTTTTTTAAGTAGTTTGCAAGGTTTTATTGAAAATAAGTAAGATTAAATTGGGGTTTTTTTAGACTTTTCTGATAGAAATATACAAATATTAAAAAAATTTAATTTTTGAAAAATGAAGTAAAATACAAAATAATTTTGCATATAATAAAAAAAAAAATGTACAGTAAGCCTAATGGGTTCAATAAATTAACGTTAATGAAACAACTGTAGAAATTAGAAATTATACGCTGGGTGCCGCAGTGGTTAGAGCGCCTGCCTTTCAACCGAAAGGTCCCGGGTTCGATTCCCGATGAAGCAAAAAAAAAAAAAATGCTTCATTGGTTTTTCGACCTGGTCTAATTAGTTCTTTTTGTCATTGAGATATAATAAATGACAAAAGATAATTGAGTAACTGGTAACAAATTAAATAAAATGAAACTATTCTATTTAAGAAGGCTTAGTTCCTGACAATAGTAGTAGTTTTCCACATTTAATGAGTAAATAAGCCAGTAATTTGTTAAAATAAATACTCGAATTATTGTAGATATTGTAGTGTAAAAATTGCAGTACCGTACTTAATTAAGCACGAAAAGGTGATTCTACCTAAGTTACTGTCAAGATCATAAAAAAAAGGCTATCACAAATAAAAAATATATCTTTAGTACTTATTTATTCTTAGAAGAATTATTACTATTGTTATTAATAGTCATCATATATAAAATAAAATGTTATCCTAGTTATATTAATTTGTTATCTCAACTATATCTGGAGTTGAGCTCTACAAATTTGTCTAAACAAGCAAAAATAGCACTAGGCCTCATTATAATACTGATAATTTGTATACTGATATGGCGATAAGTCCTTTACTTTATCAAATATTATTCACTTAGAATTTCTAGCATCTACTTTCAAAATTAATAATTATCAAATAAAATACAGTTTTCTATTAAATAGAGTTTCCAATTAAGTGAAAATCCACAATCAAAACTTATAAAGATCTGATCTATTTTTTTTTGGAACCAAATCTTAAGGAAACTATCGGGTGACTTTAACCTATTATTTTTTTTATTAAAAAAGAAAAAAACTGGTGTAAAACAATTGATTGCTCCATAAGACCAGTTTTAATATGATATACTAACGCAAAAAAAAAAAATTATATGATAATTTGCCAGTAAAATTAAAATGAAAGTCTTATTTTAATCTCACATAGTCACATTGTTTAAAAACAAAACCAAAATAATTATGTAAGGAACTAAATCAACTCCATAATGATAATTCATTATTATTTTGTACAAAATCTTATTCAAAAATAAAATAAAATAATTATTTATTTCTAATAACGTTTTTAAATATAGAATAATAAATAAAAATTTTATTTACATAAATTAAAATATAATTAATATAATCAATTACAATTTCACTTAATTTACTACAATGTAAGCTATAACACCATATGGCTATATAATAGGATAAAAAAGAAATAGAACATATAAATAAAAATAAATAAAATAAATAAATAAAATAAATAAAATTAATAAATAAAATAAATAAAATAAAATAAATAAAATAAATAAAATAAATAAAATAAATAAAATAAATAAAATAAATAAAATAAATAAATAAAATAAATAAAATAAATAAAATAAATAAAATAAATAAAATAAATAAAATAAATAAAATAAATAAAATAAATAAAATAAATAAAATAAATAAAATAAATAAAATAAATAAAATAAATAAAATAAATAAAATAAATAAAATAAATAAAATAAATAAAATAAATAAAATAAATAAAATAAATAAAATAAATAAAATAAATAAAATAAATAAAATAAATAAAATAAATAAAATAAATAAAATAAATAAAATAAATAAAATAAATAAAATAAATAAAATAAATAAAATAAATAAAATAAATAAAATAAATAAAATAAATAAAATAAATAAAATAAATAAAATAAATAAAATAAATAAAATAAATAAAATAAATAAAATAAATAAAATAAATAAAATAAATAAAATAAATAAAATAAATAAAATAAATAAAATAAATAAAATAAATAAAATAAATAAAATAAATAAAATAAATAAAATAAATAAAATAAATAAAATAAATAAAATAAATAAAATAAATAAAATAAATAAAATAAATAAAATAAATAAAATAAATAAAATAAATAAAATTATAATTAAATAATAAATGCATAAATATGAAAGAGTTTTAGAATGTATGACTATATTTAATTATTAAATAAATTTCAAATTTGAAACGTTTGTGCATGCATTCAAATGAACAGTTAACGTAATAAAAACCATTGCGTTTAGTCAAATTTAACAAATTTGTTCGAACAAGGTAATTTCGAAGCATTAGCAAAAAAATTCTATATAATGTTGTATCACAAATGAACAATTCTTTTTATTTATGGAAAAAAAAAAAAAATTAATAAGGTTTTTACTACCCTGTTTTCCCTTAAAAATTTAATATTAATATGAGAATGTACCATTTATTTAAAATTTAAAATGTTTCAGCTGTAAGGTGAATATCTCTAAACTCTGTAAAAAACTCTGTATTTAAAAAAAAAACAGTATATTGGAGGAAATAAATGAATTGAATTGAATTGAAATAAGTATTCTAAAAAGATTTGTTTATTCTATAGTATTCTCTGTATTACCTGCATATTAATTTGCATTCAAGCTTTAAGGGCCTTTTTCCTTTGGGAATATGGGTCTTTTTGCACCATTTATTTTATTCCAATAGCAAATGGTACTGAACCAGCTTGAAACACTCATAAAATTTAGCTTTCATCGGGAATCGAATCTGGGACCGTTTGGTTGAAAGGCAGTCGCTTTACCTACTATCTACTATCTATCTATCTATCCAGCGTATAGTTAGTATATTTTATTTAAGCAGTTATGTACCTATATATTTTTGAAAAATATAATAGCCAATATATATAAAAAATTATCAATTATATTTTTATATTATTTAATTTAAAAAACTTGATGAAATAAAAAATATTAATTTAATTATTTTTAATTATTAATTTTTCTAAAAAATTAGCATTAAAGCTATTTAACTGATTCAACTTTTGTTATCACTAAATAAAGGTCAATTGCTGTTTTAAACTTCCATTTTTTTTAATTTGTACATATACACATGTAAAGATTAGATTAAAAGAAATATAAAATTCGTGGGTCAATATACTACAAAAAAAAAATTATATATACTTGTTACTTTATATATTATTTAATATGAGTTCCATACTAATTTGTAAGAAGTTCATTTTTATCAGGATTAAATTCATTTTTCTACCGTATTTAAAAAAAAATATTTGTAAGAATGTGTTTAAAAAATTTTTGTACATATAGATTTAATGAATTAAATGAATTAAATCTATATGTACCTACTCTTTCTTAAATCTATAATAATGTTTCATACCCTTTAACGATAAGTCTAAATAAATTTTATTGTTCATTCGCTTTTTTTTATTTTTTAATATGCATAATTCAAATTTCATATTTACCTCCTGGACATGATCTAAAAGACACGGATTCACAGGTAACGTATGCAATTATTGCTAAGAAAATAGTGTTTTTAAAATTAAACATATTTAGTTAATTAAATTTGCTTATTAAAAAAAAAATTAAGAAATTAGTATGAAGAAAATAAATTAATTTATTTTTATTTAATTTTTTAAGTAATATCTTAAAGAAATATTGTTTATTTAATTCACCAAACGATCTTTAAGACGTTTAAAATCCAACTAAATTATAAAAAAATAAATTTTTGTTAAAAAACGAAAATTTTAAAATTATTCTATGTACATCTCATCACAAATACTAATACCAATTTATTAAGGGTGAAATTGTGAAAATCTTGGAAAAATTATCTTGAAGATTAATAATACAACAGCAAAGGAATAAAATAGAAAAACAAAATGACCACTATATTTATATGTTAATTATTTTTATACTTTATATACATGTATATAAATGTTTATGTGCATTTTACAAATACCAAATTACTTTTTACTTTGTTTCCATGTGATATTGTAGCCAAAATCAATTCGAAAAATTATGTAGCTAGAAGAAAACAAGTTGAGTTAAAATTTATTAAAATCAATTTAACTTAGTAGGATATGCATATGTATGTCTTTTGAATAGTGCAATATGCCTATTATAGTGGTATAGAGCTACAGTAGAAGTATTAATAATAATAACATTCGATTTATATTAATTATTTATTCGTAAGTAGACAGACGAAGTAGAGTCACTGCTGTAATCCGAAAAGCTTTTAGTTAAAGCATTAAGTATTTAGAATTCCTATTGGGAAAACATTTTCATAAATATTAAGTTGTAGATGTTAGGTATAGGGGAAAGTCAGTATTCTCGTTACTTTTGGAAAGTTAATTAATACTAATTTCACGTTGAATAATCCATTTAGATGATTATTTATTTAAGCTCGATTTCAGAATCAATTCAGGAATTTAGTCAGATCTTTAATTTTACTCTATATAAGATTAGGTGAGATGATACAATAAAGTAGGTTAAATATTAATACATATTTCTTTTTCCGATTTATTTTGTATAATTCTTCAATGTTAAGCTTATGTTTTTATAATTTTTTTTATTATTTTTATTAGTTTGATGTCAAGTCAATTCAAAAATCAATGTGTATGTGCGAATTAAGATTTTGTCATTGATTAAATTAATTTTTTTTCTTTACATTTCATTATTCCACTTTTTAGATTTCAACCTAAACTAAACCAATCAGAATTTAACAGATTCGTATTTTCATCCACATAATATAGACTTGATGTATATTTTTTTAAAAAATATTTTCAGAGTTGTGTATTCAAATAGGCAGAAAATAAATTTGCAAATTCAGTTTTACTGTCAAAAATATTGAAGTATGAAGCTATGCTAATATATTTGTAGTAGCAGCGGTTATTTAAACAGTTACATATATTTTTATGTATATTTTAATATTTTATATTAAATTAATTTTCTACATAAACGTACTTAAATTAATTAGAACCCTGCGCCATTATACGAGATTATTTACATTTGAGTATTTTTTACATTAATAAATTTATAAATATGCAAATCATGTTTTGAAACCTATTCTACTGTATTAATAGATGATAGTCAAATTAATTAAACCATTTCGTTTTTGCAAGATGGTTTTTCACAAGCAATAGTAATACAGATTAAAAAAAAAAATTCTTTAAAGTTCTAGCAATAGTAAAGTAAAAAAATTCATTAGATAAGAAATATTCTTTATAAGTCACTGTTAAATAAACAACATACTGTTCAAAATACAAAACATTGTGAAAACTAACTGCAAAGTCGGGAAACAATGTTTCGACTAGAATGTTCAGGCTACACGTCGCATCAGAATACCGAGAAAAGCATGGAGGATAACATTCTTTACTGAAGCAAGCAAGCAAGCACCCAAAAGTGAAAGTGTCTGCAACTGAAGAAGTTAGCTGTAGATAGAAGACGATGGAAGGATTTTATCTTCGCCCTATGTGCTAATTTTCATTTTGAAACTGTAAATAATAATCAGATAATTGAGTATAAGATTTTTAAAGATTTTTGAGAAAAAAACTTAAGATGCTAATAGGCCAACTATATTGACGTTTATTATCATCAAAAGTTCGTTCTTCCACAATGAATATTTCAAAAAAACAAAACTTACTATCGCATTCGGCTTGGTTTGGCTTAAACGAAGGTTAACGAAAACTTAACGAAATTTCAAATTCAACTTAATAACAATTTATGACGATTATGGATAGTTAGTTATAGTAGGGTTATTTATTATGTTATATTGCATATGCAATGAATGACATACGTCATTATGGTGATCTTTTACTTCATTAAAGTTGCCGTTAATAAGTAAAGCAACTCACAATACAATTTAAAAACCAAAAATAAATAAGCTAACAATTAAATCTCATATTTGAAAAGGAAACTTTTGTGTATAAATTTGTATATAAATAAAAATATTTAAATTTTATTTGGTTTACGTATGTTCATAAGTGTATATATTATATCTATGCATATAAGTATGTATGTGTATACGTATTATATAAGTATGGATACGTATGGATTTTTGTATTCATAAATATTGAAAATTTTATTATTAATATAAAAAGTTTAACTAATGCAAAAATTGTAGATATATGTACATAATATATTATGTAGATCTGGATTCTAAAAGATGAAAAATATGTATGTATTTAGTTGTAATTTTTTTGTTTAGTTTTTTCGGTGAAAAAAATCATATCAAATTAAAAATAATCGGTAGGAAGCATTGATAAGAAACAATTTTTCTAGCTCTACTGGCTGATTGATGTATTTTATTTATTATGATAAGAGACTAACACTAAAGGTGGGTGATCTTTACATCTTTCTTTTTCTTTCTTATTTCTCTTTGGTTAATCAGTATATACTTCTAAGTAATATTTCTTCGAGAAATTACGGCGTTTCAAATAAATTGAATCATGATATTATGTTTTATAAAAAATGTAGTATAAAAAGGAAGTAAGTATGAAGTATATGTGTTCTGTAGGTTATTTCGTAAAGTATATTATTATGTGCATCCATGTATACTAGAAATAGTATTACGAATTATAATATAAACATACCAAAAAAATAAAAAAATAATAATAATAAAATTTAGATCAAGAATGAGAGAGAAGAAATAAATAAGTAGTTATTTAATTGAAAACTATTGTATGCTGTATTTAATATGTTGTTGTAATCAGTGAAATTGAATAAAATTTATTTAACTTCTTAATATATAATGTAAAAATATTTTAATTTTACTTGGCATAGATCACCTTAAATATAATAATTTAATATTTTTTTTTGGTATATTGATTGTTAGTTAGGTTAACTTGAGCCCAAAAATTCAGTAAAGCATACTTTTTTTTTTATTTAACTTCTTTATTGTCAATTTAAAAAGCCATTATATATGTAAGTACATTATTTTAATTTTCTTTTAAAGGAAATATATATAATATTTTTGTCATCTAAATTTGTATTCATAAATATTATATGCAAATGCAGGGTAGGGTGTGCTACCGAATTGGATATGAATTCGTTGTTTTGAGTGATATTGGGTATTGTTGAAATGAACAAAAAATTATTTGGGATTAAGTGGTCTAATCATTTTAGAATGATTGTATTTAGTTGATTTTTGAATTTTAAAATGAGTTCGCTTCGTTTATTAGATACAGTGATATCGGAAATGTATCAAAAAAAACTTAATTTACATATAAATTCTGTCTGTTGAAATAAATAAAAAAATGATACACTCATATGTTCAAAATATAAGTAGGTGCATGTTTATTGTTTATACTACTTCAGATGAGTGATCAACACTGTAATAATGTGTATCAAAAAATTTTCGGATATAGCTGATGTTTTAAAAATAAGTCGCGAATATATTGTTAAATAAATTGCCATATTGTTAAATAAATATAAAAATTTTCTTTTAACATTTCAGATAATGCGACAATGTGTTGGCAACGTCGTCGATACATATCCGATGTCACGATCTATAACTATATGAGATAAGTCAAATATATAATATGTAAGTATTTGGTTGTTTGTTTAAAGCTTATTTAGAGTCTTCTTGGAAATTTGGAAAAATTTTTAACTTCTAAAAAACTGAAAATAAATTTATCCCTATTTTTTTGTTCATTTCCAAAATTCCAAGTACGTATAGTATACTATATGAATACATACCTCTCATTTTGGAACACCGTGTATTTTTGTGTATTTTAATATATACATATTTTGTTTATATATTGTATGTAAATGTACTAATAAATTATAATGTTGACAAATAATAATAAAACGACGTAATTTTCTAATTTGAAGACGGATAGATCAACATGGCTTATAAAATTTTATATGCGATCAAGAAATATTTGATCTGAATTCAGATAATAAATCTTGTTTAAATTAGAACTGATAATATTAATTTAATTTTTTTTATCTTTTAAATTAGTCAAAATAATGAAATTGATACCCTAGATGCTTGCGTATAAACTTGATATTAAAATGGAAATGAGAAGTTTAAGTTTGTGAATTTTGAATGAGGAGATTTCACAGAAAAATTTTTATGTTGATTATATTGAATTCAATGTAGGTAATTGATCAAAAATTACACAAATTACACAAAATGAGTTTATTTTTGTTTACTTAAGTTTGTATAATATATCATACAAATTTTGTTTAAATTTATTATTATAATAATTTTGTTAAAACGAAGTTTAATAATGATGTTGTTTATTTTTAAATTTTTCGTTCTTTTACAAGAAATATATATATATCACCACATACGACTTAATATTTTAGATTATATTTTCCCACTTTTATTGATGTCGTACGTTCAAATGATAAGAGTGGATAAGGTATGGCATAGCGGCACAAAAGAAATATCCCAGCTGATATACTGCAAGTTATTCTATTCTATACGAGACCTATTTACTCGAGATGTTGAAAACCTTTTAGTTAAAATAATGGCTATATTTGATGATTCAGTTGACGAAATTGTAATAATTACCACTTATAGATTATAAAATGCAATTAACGAAATGAGTGTATTGATAAAGGTAACAGTTAAATGTAAAGGGAGTATTAAAAAGGAACAAAGAAGTCTTGATTTATACTAGCTAATTTGGTAGCAATTTTACTGATTTTATTGTAGAAAATCAACAACTGATGTACAATCAGGTTCTGATTATGCAGAAATAAATGTAGAAAAATACTTTATTTAACTTTCTAGAATAGAGTGCTTAGGGGAATATACATTAGTCTACGCTACTTGGCAGAAACAGAATTTAATTATATTGTAACAAAATACAATCAATGACTTCAAATATATGAAGACATGAAATGAAAATTGTCGAAAATGTAAATTACATTCTATATTTAATCGAGAGAAACTCCATGAATTGATGGTTATAAATAGATAAAAGAAATTATTAAGGTGGTTATGATGAAGTTCGTCGGAATGTGAAATTCCGATTACATTCCGAATTTGGTATGCTGAAGTCCGAAAGTATTCCGCAGTCTGCAAATGTCATTATTTATCCGAAATTTTAAAATTTATGTATGATGAAGTTCGTCGGAACGGAAAATAATTTGAAAATTGTACGCCGGAATTTCTCATTCGGAAGTATTAGAATGGTTCGGAAATGAATTATAAAGCATACAATTTTTGTATTTAGAATATTAGGAGAAGTAGAAAATGTAATAATATTTTTTTTTTTTCAATTTTTTTTTTCATTTATGAAAAATATTTTTTTTATTTAGGAATAAAAAAGCGCTTCAAAAGAATAATATATTTTATTGTTTTTAATATTATAACATAATATGTATATATATTAAAAACGATACATATATATTTTACATTCTTTAGAGAATTTTAAATTTTCTCTGATGTAACAAAAAATTACTATTATTTTAATTTGTATATATATACATACTACAAATATAATTAAGAAAGTTGTATCTTTTACTTTTAATTTATGTATGCATATTGTATATATACATTATGTTATATACATTATCTATTAAAAAATTTTTACAAAATAAATAAAAAAAAATTGAAAATAAAAATGTTTGAAATGAATATGAAAACAAAACAAAAAATCTTCCGAAACATATGATTTTGATTTCTGCACAGACTTTGCAGTCGACTTCAGCATACCAATTCTTTCGTATTCGGATCGGAATTTTTTTTCGGAGAAATTCCGCTTCGGACTTCATCATAACCACCTAAATTAAAGTTTCTTTCGTAAATCAAATTGAGATAAAAAAAACTCGACGGGAATTACTACTGTTATGATACTATTCACGAAAACTATTATCGTAACAATCTCTCTATGTACACTTCATCAATGTCCTGCAACCCCATCCATTGCTTCGGCTAAGACAGTTGTTTTCCATGTTTTTCTCGGCCTTCCGACGCGAAGTGTACCCTGAGGATTCCATTCGAAACATTGTTTCGCGATGTTAGAGTATGCCCCATTTTCAACGCCATTTCCTCTATCGGATTTCCACGGCTATTTGTTTTTGCTTCGTTTTTTGCCACAGCGTTCTGTTGGAAATGGTTTGTGGCCAACGAATGTTTAGGATGTACGATTGGAACTCAATAGATGTGCATCAATAGATCTTGGTGATGTTTACTGAAACTTTCCATGTTTCGCAAGAGATTACACTTGCGTTAAATATTCATATTTTTGTGCGCAGAGATATGTTGCTTGCCTGCCATATTTTTGAGAGTATCCCGAAAGCAGTACGGGCTTTACTGATGCGGGCTTCAATATCCAAATCGGCACCTCCATCTGATGACACGATGCTGCCCAGATAATTAACGTACTCACCTCTTCGATTCGTGTTTCTTCATGGAGGATCGGATGTTGTGATGTGTGAGTTGTGCGCATGATTTTAGTTTTAGCTGAATTGGCTTTTAGGCTCGCATTTTTCCGGTGTCATACAGCCTTTGGCACATATCGTTCAAATCTCCATTCGTATGTGATAATAAACACACATGGTCCAGCGTAATCTAAGTGGCTGATACGTTCGAAAGGACGTCACTGGATACCGTTGCTCTCGTTTACACCGTATGTAAACTTAGTACTAACAAAAAAGATATCATTGGGTTCGAAAGAAATGCAGGTGGAATTAGTTGGTTAAAGATGCTCATATTACCAAGGTTAATTTTCTAAAAACATAATTTGCCTCTTCAAAAATGCAATTAATTGTTAACTTTATTTATTTTAAGAACAAATTAGAAAAGATAAGTAAAAATGAAATAAAAATATAAAAAACTATTAAATTTATTACAAAAAAGTTTTGAATTGTGAATTACCTTCCATTTTCAATGATTTATTCAATAACATTGCTAATTTGATAACACCACCATTAATTAATAAAAAGAAGTGACAAAAATTATAGAATTTTATAGAATTAGACAACAGTTGAGTTCACTTGTACTAAAAAGAATAATTTACTGATTATGGTTGTTTTTTTTTTTTTATTATCATAGATAAGTGCAGAATTATAAATACATTTATACTCATTTATAATAAAAAAAATCTTATTTAAAAAATTAACAAAAAATGTTTGTTTTTGTTTTAATATAATACATTTTTGATTAAAGTTAATTACTATTTTATTTTAATATAGGTATTCATAATTTATTGTATCAAATTATTATATATATGTATATATATATATATATTTACAAATTTTAAATTTGATACCTTACATATTTATTTCTAAGAAACAGACACTACACTACGTATTTAAAAAAAAATATTTTGTTTTTTTACTATTAATTTTAATTTTATTTTATCAGTTAATTATTTTAAATATTACTAAACACTCGACGATCGTACAAAAAAGGATAATATAAAACATAATTGATATGAAGACCTTTAAATAAATAATTTTGACACATATTATAATTGACACTTAATTTCAATAATATAAAATCGACATTTAAATTATATATTATCAGCCAATGTAAAAAATTTCAAAAGCTAACAAACTATTTCGAAGTCAAAATTTCTAAATTCAAAGTTACATTGAAGTGAGAATATTCATTTCAGTTGTTTGATTAGTAAATTGCGAAGAAATAATTCTAATTGATTAGTTTTTATAATTGAATATCGAATTGCACATCCGGCGATTTATTATTGAATTAAAATGGCGTTAAGCTCATTTCCGTAAATTCTGTATTATAAAAATATTTCTTTAATTTTTTCTTAAAATTTTCGTTTCAAGTTTTTTACTTATTTTATTTACTTAATTTAATATACTTAAAGTACTAGACTATACATAAAGTTGTGTCCTTGCATAAGGATATTTGTGCTTCTTGCAGAATTCTTAATCGTGGTCCTAAAGGTACACCAAGTTTTTGAAGCCGTTCTTCACCTAAATATGGTAATTCAATCATACCAACTCGTTCCGTTTCAAATAATTCAGCATATTTCTAAATATTTAAAAAAAGTTATTATATCTATCTATATTTGTTTTAATATATATATATATATATATATATATGCATATATTTAAAATATTATAACTTACTTCGTAGCCCAGTCTTTTAAGAAAAAGTCTCATTAGAGGAGGATCTTCACCAAAAAATTTTGTTAATTTTTTAACACGTTTTGGATTTGTTAAATTTGGTGGATCTGGCTCATTATTTTGTGTTCCAAAAATTACTTGCGATCGATGTGTGTGATTTCTGTATAGTGTTAAAAAAAATATATATATAAATTAAAAAAATATTTATTACAATGTTTTTAATAAGAAAAATACCTCAATGTTGCAATATCGTCCCTCATTCGTTCCAATTCTAAATGTTCCGATCTCATTTCTGATGATAAATGTGCCACACTTCTAGCTAATGTAACAACATGTGATTCCAAACGTTGAAAACGTTTGTTTATTCCTTTAATATCACGAACTTTTCGACGATCTTCATTTCGTCGACGATCTCGTATTGGTCGACTACTAACTGAACTTGATGGTAAAGAACTCAAGCTACCATGCCTTCTCCTAGCCGATCTTAACGGTGTTTCATTTATTCGACTAGCTGCTGGAGCATTTCTTGTTCCCAGCATTTTTAAAACTTCTGAATACATATGTTCTAATCCTTCTAATTGACTTCGAATATGTCGTAAACCTTGTGTATCTGTCTCTGAATCACTAACTGATTGTCCGGCACACCAAGGTCCACCTAAAAGTGATTCTAAATCTAATGATCTTGTTGTTGTTGAAGTTTGATCATTGTCCAATCCAAAAACTATAAACATAAAAAGTATAGGATATTGATAAAAAATTTGAAATTTTAAACATTTAAATTTTATACAACTTACGATGTCTTTTGATTAAAGATTGTTCTTGTTTTTTTCCAATTCTTGGATTATTTTGTTTGTGAACAGATGATCCTGGCCAACCAGCTCGACATGGTCCTATTGGTGCAGCATTTCTTCCAGGTCTGTTATAACTGTCCATTCCATATTCTAATTTACTAGAATCAATGGACTGAAATTATATTTTTAATATTTTAAATTCAAAGAGTAAAATATTGAAAAAAAAACTACTTACCGGTTTACCTTTAGCCCTATTCGGTACTCCATCAGGTGATACGGGTGGTAATGGAGGTGTAATAGATGATACGCTGCCTGATACAGTACTTTCTGGACGAATATTCAGATTTTGCATACCTGGTTCTAAAATATTTCGTAATTCGGCATCAACAATATCTACCCATTCG